>PVJN01016977.1:0-41507 GCA_004026805.1 Lasiurus borealis
CAGCCCTGTGCTTCCTCCAAGGTCCCCTAATTTCTAAATTTTCCTAAACCTGTCTTTTTCACCCTAAAAATTCCTGTTTCAGTGACACCTTCAGATCCCCCTCTGCCCCTGCCCACACTCCAGCATCACACTCCATGTCCCATGCTGCTCACACCACTGTTACCCCCTTTCACTTTGTGATGACCACCAGCCAGTCAGGAGTGAGTATGCAAATTAACCCAACAATGATGGATTAATTTGCATATGCAGGCACTGAGCAGCAGGGAGTTCCACACACCCCCAGATGCTCCAGGTCTCTGGGCAGCATGAGAAGGCAGAAAGGCAGCTCCAGGCTGGAGCAAAAAGGCAGCTTCAGCCAGAGCGAAGCCAGTGCGGGCATCCAGGGAAAGGAAGGCCCATTCTTGCAGGGATCTTTGTGCACAGGCCTCTAGTTTCTATACATAAAAAACTAAATTGACTCATGCATACGCGATACATATACAGTGGTACCTCAAGATACGACTTTAATTCGTTCTGTAACCTTGAGGCGTGGGAAACTATGAGACGCTTGAATCTCGGTAAACTGGTGGGTCCTGTGCAGCTAGTCAATCCACGCAATTACTCCTATCTCAAATGTTGCTCGTATTTCACAGCAAAAATCGCTCGCTCGACGGCTCATATCTCAAAAATCTCGTATGTTAGGGCACTCGTATCTCGAGGTACCACTGTACAGCTCTCGCTGGCAATTTGTAATTGTTGGTCATGAATTTGACTGGCACCTTCTATTATAGAGAAAGGGGGAATAGCAATATTAAAATACTTCTAATTAATTTCCTTTCAATGTGCACAAAGTAGTGCACCGAATCACTAGAATACACACATACAAAACTAAATCAAAGTCTTTTAAGGTTTATGTGATTTATTTTCACAAAGAAGAAAGGCTCCCTGAAAAATTAAAAGAATGGCGGAGCCCTTTGGGGTGGGGAGACGGGGCTGGGGACGCTGTTACTAAGCAACCCCTAGCGCTCTCAACTGCCCCGAGCTGAGGAAATCAGCTCTACCGTAAACCCGCGCGCTTTTGCGACATTGCCGCGCCTGTCGCTGCGTGCGCGCCCCTCTGCTTCCACTCTCCGCCCCAACCGCCATTGCCTCGTGCCCGCGCCGGTCGGTTGGTGGCGCCTTTGTCCTACGGCGGGCAGGTGGGCTGAGGCAGAGGCGGCGGCAGCGGCGGGCCTGAAGCGAAGGAGCATCGGGGAGCCCGCCTTGCTGGTAGCGGTGAGTGCCGGGAAGCGGTGGCCGTCCGCCGAGGCATGGGACTGACGGGCAGGCAGGAGAGGTGGACCCGGGCCGGATGGGGAGGCCGAGCCCGGAGGGCCTGCCTGACGCGCCACGGCGGCCGCGGCTCCCTCTGGGTGCGCGCGGGGCTGCGCATGCCCGGTGCGGGGCGCGGCCTCCTCCGGCGCTCGTGCGGCCCAGGCCCGGCCATTCCCGGAGGCCGGTGGTGGGCTGAGGTCCCTCGGCGCCGCACTCTGCAGCCGCCTGTCCGCGCGAACCGCCGACAGTAGCCCCCGGGCTTCTCTGTGTAGGATAGGGATGCACATCTCGCCCTGCTTCTCAAAATGGTCAAATCTCTCGCTTGCGGGTCATCGGCGAGGCGGTGGCGCAGTCGGGATTCGAACCCGGGCCGAGCCCGGCCGCCTCGCCCGGCGTTCTCCGCGGCGTCCAGCGCCGCGCGGCGAACCCAGCGGTGTCCGGAGTCGCCGCAGCCTCGCGGCCCCTTGACAGCATCCTCGAGGCGTCTCCTTGTCATGTGACAGCCCTCTGTCTGTCTTATAACGCGGACCCCGGGCCCCGAGAACCGGGAAGGAAACTATGCCGAGGTTACCCCGGAATTGGCGACAAAGAGCCAGCACCCACAACCTGCTGGCTCTCCTGTCTCGTGACCAGATAGCACTTTCGACACCGGGACAACCCGCTAGGGCCTTTTCTTTTTCTTTCTTTATTTTTTTTTTTAGGACGGCATTCCCCAAATTCCAGGCTCTCTGCGTTGCCCCCTTTATGTCCGGGGATCATCCCTATACTGCTGTTTATTTTACCAAATGTTAATTTTTCCCCTTTAAACTTACTCTCCTTCCCCCCCCTCCTCCTCCTTTCTTACATATATTTGTTTAGGGTGGATACATGTGTCACAACCGTATCATGGAAGTCAGTTACTCTCTAATGCTCAAAAAAAGAAATAAATATCTGTCCATTAAAATAAACAGTGCGTCCTTGTTCCTGCTGAAATTATTCTGCACTCCACGCTGTGGGAAACGCTGCCCTGAGGAGTGTGGGGTTAATTCTGGCCTTCACTCCCGCGCGCAGGGATTTTCCCCCGAGGCATAGCAGATTCCTTGATAATGCCCCCAGGGTTTGGGGGGGATGGTAATTAATATCATAAACGTTCCGGTTGTAAAGTGTTCTCGTTATTGGCTTAAAAAATGATTAGGAGGAATGCAGAAACTCTCCGCTCAAGTGCATCCGGTATTGCCTTCTCAGCTTCCTTGTGTTGTGCTGTGGCGGTCACCTGGCAGTTCATAAAAAGATGTTTTTGCAGATGTTAATAGAGCAGTTTGGGGTTTTGAAAAAACTCAAGATGTGTTTTTTTTAATTAATCAGCCTGGGTGTGAAAACTAACTTTCGGTGGTGACTTTTTCAAACCAGTAAGGCCCAAACATTGCATTGTGGGTATTGGAGATGACTTGACTGTGCCAAGATCAGATTCTTCCTTCATTCTGGTTTCTTTGCCTTTCTTTTAGCTCCAGATATTCTTTGAAACCTCTGACAAAAATCTTTTCACCTAAAACATAGAAACAGTGGTTCCTGATAGAATGTGCTGGAAAAACCGTACTGCAAGGCCCAATGGAAGGAATTTTTCTGGGTGCAGGTTACCCAATGTCCCATGCCTGTAAACACCACACATTTAAAGGAGGCGTTGACAAATTAATAAGCTAACAGTCTGTTCTATTTGTAGTCTGTTCATAACCTCTGTTTTTGTGTGTGAGCAAGCACACTCACTTTAATTTATTAAAAGGTTACTCTGAAAAGTCAGCTCAGGCTACTCAAAGGTTTTTTCCTCAGGCTGTGTAAAAAAAAAAAAATCCACATTTCTTGGAATAACTTTGGCATGAGCACAATGTAGAAATTGCATAAGGCTAAGGTCATTTTCTTCACATTTCTAAGCAGCAGTTCTGTGTAGAGAAGAAATTATAATTTTTTTACATGAATCAGTTTCGGAACTTGAGTAAATGGAACCTCATCTACTTGTGCTCAAAAGCTAAGAGTAAACATCTTTTGGAAAGGCTTTAGAAGTCTAATCAGAAAGTGCCTGGTTTCATTTTAAATAACCATTGCAAGCATCCCATCTCTGGCCTGCAGATGGCAGTACCTTTGTATGGCTTGTTACTACTGTGAGAATTACTAAAATGTAGTTGTGCTTTTAAGAATGGAAAACCTTTGGAGGAAGTATATTTAATATTTTAATTTCTTCAGCAATTTTTGTTTTTGGCTTCTAGGAAAAACGAAATGTCTATTTCTAAACTCATATTATTCTTAATGGTAATATAACATGTAACTAGTAATGCATATGGTTTATGAAGCAGGTTTACAAATACCAACTCATTTGCTCCTGTCAATCATCTTGTGAGATAGGTAGACTGGTGATATATCTTTTTTGCATATGGGGACATAATGTCTCAGAGAGGTTAGATTTCTTGCTCAGATCATATATTGAAGATAAAAGATTTCATGACCAAGCAAAATTGGGACATGTTGAGATAAAGTGGTGTCCTTACTCCAGAACTTCTCAGGGGCTTTTAACATGTTAAACATATGCAGCGTAGATGTCCAAGAGAGAAAAATACCATGATGCCTTTCTCTCACTACACCCCCAGGAACATCTTGAAGTACCAATATTTCCCAAAACTTACTCTTTTTTAAAAAAATATAGAGAGATAGAGTTACAGACATTGATGAGAGAGAAACATAGATCAGCTGCCTCTTGCACACCCCCTACTGGGGATGTGCCTACAACCAAGGTATGTGCCCTTGACCGGAATCGAACCTGGAACCTTTCAGTCCGAAGGCCGACACTCGCTTATCATCCACTGAGCCAAACTTGTTTCACCAAAACTTATTCTTTCTGCTATACTTCATTTCCTCTGTATATCTATGATTTACTAATGATTACTGTGTGTCTTTGAGACAGACGGTTAGAAAAAAAATAGTTCAGTTAGCTTTTTTGTGCCAAAAGATTTGCCTTATGAGCAAAATACTTGTTTTGTCTAGACTATTCAGCTTATGCAGAGTTAAAGAAAGTCAAGAAATTAGGAGAGTAGTACCAATAGAAAGTTACCCTCTGTGTTAGTTTCATTAATGAGAGACTTTAAAAGGATCAGGGTAAGGCCACTGTCTGAAGCAGCAGCACATTAGGGAAATGAAGTACACTGACAGCTAAATATATAATACCAGCATGCCTGCTGCTTTTTAAATGGTGGTTTTATTACCACCAGATATGAATATTTATAAGGATGGTCATTTTCATTCTTCATGCTATCACTAAAAAAAATAAAGATAATAGTCAACTGGACCAGTTATTTTTATGATAAGAAAGTAATTCCCCTCAAAGAATTAGAACTTTTTTTGTCCCTAAGACTTTTTTTCCTTTACTTCATGTTCAAAACAACATTATTGTTGACCTTTATAAAGAACAGTGGCTTTAGCCGAAACCGGTTTGGCTCAGTGGAGAGAGTTATCAACCTGCGGACTGAAAGGTCCCAGGTTCAATTCCAGTCAAAGGCATGTACCTTGGTTGCGGGCACATCCCCAGTAGGGGGGCGTGCAAGAGGCAGCTGATTGATGTCTCTCTCATCAATGTTTCTAACTCTATCCCTCTCCCTTTCTCTCTGTAAAAAATTATATTTATATATATATATATATATATATATATATATATATATGAACAAAGGATTAGGGCAACTGAAGTTGCATTGGAGAGCAGAGTGTCACATCTGGAATGATTGAGTTACTGAAGATTTGATTGATCCTGCAGCAAATGGATGAGCTTTGGAGAACTTTAAATTATAATTAATTTGGTTTTGCCCTGGCCAGTGTGGCCTAGTTGGATGCATTCCATGCACCAAACAGTCCCCAGTTCTATTCCTGATCAGGTACATGCCTGAGCTTTGGGCTTGATCCCAGTAGTTAGGTGTGCAGGAGGCAGCCCATTGATGTTTCTCCCTCTCTCTGAGATCAATTAAAAATAATAAGTAATTTTGTTTTAAGTGAGCATATTTAATTTTGTAATTGGATCAGAAATGATACAAGAAGTTTATTTTTAAACTCTTACTCTTTTTGACATCCAAGAGAAAAATATAGGGGAGGGGGGTGTGATTTTTGGTCAACTTTAAAATTAATGATTATAAACGTGTAACTGAACCTTTTGCAATCTTTGGGAAACTTACATTAGGACATCATCAGTCACTTGAACAGCTCAGTGGAAATACAGATCCTTAGATACAGCTCCCAACCCCTTACTGGTCTCTGGAGGTGAGGCTAAGGGATCTGTCTTTCAAAACCCAGCCCTGTGATTTTCTTTATGTACATTAAAGTTTGAGAATCCCTGATTTAGGACTTTAGAAAATTAGTTTTCACTGGTTTGTGGTTGGATTTACATTAATAGATTTGTTTTAAGCAAGACCTTAATTTAACTATAAAAATGTTTGGCTTCATAATTTGAGCTAGAGGTTAATAAGAATAGTTAGGATTTATGATCTTTAATATTTTTAATTCTTTCCATTTAGTAGAATGCTTTCACCTTCTTGAGAACAAAGAAAGCTGACCTACCAAGAGTCCATGGTCTGCTTATGGATGTAAAATTATATATGTGGCCGTTTTTCTCTTTTTACAGAGTTGCATTTAGCTATAACAAAATGCCTCAGAAGTAGATGTTGTAGCCCCTGCCAGCAAAACAATATATGAAAGCTCTAGTTTGCCCATTATTTGCCAAAAAGTGGCAAGGTCGGTGTCTAATATTTTTTCTGCCATTTTATAGCTAGGTGATTGGAAAAAAGAAACTTAAATTTTTGGGCTACCTTTTAAATGGCCAAATATAATTGAAGAGAAGTTGGGGGTTGGAGAGACAACTGACCTTATAATTGGACATTATTGTTACCTTTAGCCCTATGGAAACTTGGGTTCATGATTCTATTTCCTTTGGAAGTAGCTGTGTGATTATGCCTTCTGTGCTGTTTGCAGGGATTAAACTTTTACAGATGTTAGCCATTGTCATGATATTTTTTGTAACAAATTATGAATTATTCCTCCTTGAACACGGGAGAGATTTGTGAATAGAGGACCTAAGTGTATTATGTTATTGGTATATTAATTTGCACTAAAGGGACAACAAATAGATAATAGGGTAGTAGTTCCCAAAATACCTACCAAGAATCATCTGAGAAACTTGTTAGAATACAGATTTTTAGGCTTCATTGTGAGATTCTGAAAGTTTGAGATGAGGTCTGAGAATCTGGTTTTTAATCATCTTACCAGGTAGTGCTGATACATCTTTAGTAAAGATGTGGAGAATGAAGAGAATCTCTCTAAATAAAAGGCTAATATGCAAAGTGTTCCCTTGGGTGTTCGATCGAATGCTATAATGTGTGCTGACCACCAAAGGTGGCCCAGAATGAAGACCCCAGCTGGCAGCTGGAAGGCTCCAATCGGCCCTGATAGCCGGCCAGGCCTAGGGACCCTACCCATGCACAAATTTCATGCACCTGGCCTTGGGGGGAGTTGTCTAATGAGTATAGAGTGTTTTAATTTTGCAAGGTGAAAAATTCAGATCTGTTGCATAACAGTGTGAATATACTTAACCCTACTGACCTGTATGTTTTAAAATGGTTGTTGGGCCAGTGTGGCTCAATGGTTGTGCATCACCCCATGAACCAAGAAGTCACAGTTTGATTCCAGTTCAGTTTTATTCTGCTTCGATTTGATTCCATTTTGATTCCCAGTAAGGGTATATGCCTGGGTTGTGCACTTGATCCCAGGTAGGGGATGTGCAGAGGCAGCCAATCAATGACTCTCTTTTATCATTGATTTTCTATCTCTGTCTCCCTCTTTCTGAAATCATTAAAAACATATTAATAAAGCAGAGCATTCTCTTATCCCTGATAGTTACAATATAGCTCATTATAATATCACTGATGTTGCAATATACCATCAAAGTCATCTTCATAAATATAGTTTGAGAAGTCACTATGGTTTTTCAAGTGGCATTTTTCATTTAGTAGTATCTGGTTTTCAACTAAGCCTTTCAGGGAGTTTTATTTAATTTGTATTACTTACTGAAATTGTATACATTTCTGGATTCATTCAACAGCCAATAGTGGTACTGTCACTAAATGCTTTGATTATGATTTATACTGCACTTGTTCGGAATAGTTTACATTGCATTGTTGTGGAGTATAACAATTGATTTTAAGGTAAACAAAAAAGTTATTTTATGCTGGCACGATTAAAAAATAGAACAAAGCAGTTCTTGGTGCTGTTGATGAAATGTGTATTTATTTATAACACCCAAGGACCATTGTGTGAACCTTGTCTGGCATATTAGTCTAAAATAAAATTGTAGATTAGGCATTGTGTCTTCCTTTGGGAGTTCTTTACCCCAGTCTTTTGTGCCTTGAAACAGTGGTCGGCAAACTGTGTCTCACGAGCTACATGCGGCTCTTTGACCCCTTGAATGTGGCTTTTCCACAAAATACCACAGCCTGGGCGAGTCTATTTTGAAGAAGTGGCATTTAGAAGAAGTTTAAGTTAAAAAATTTGGCTCTCAAAAGAAATTTCAATGGTTGTACTGTTGATATTTGGCTCTGTTGACTAATGAGTTGGCCAACCACTGCCTTAAAACAACTCTGCCATTTCCTGTATAACACCGTGTTTTCTAAATTATTTTCTGGAATATTTTTCTTTAATGTAAATCTCTTTATTTGGTACTGTTTTTATCTAAAAGTCCTTATTTGAAAAGTGCTTTTAACTGTTTTCAGAAGACCACTTGGAAATTATATTCTGGCCAAGGTTAAGCACCTTGTGCTAATGGTGATTTTGAATGGTATCCACATAGCTGATATAACTAACAAAGTATAGAAGTAGCAACCAAGCTGAGGTGGAAGAGGCACGGAGTCTGATTTTTGGTCTTAAGAGTATGTGGCTGGGATAAAATATGGCAGGAGAAGAGAAAAAAAAAGCACTATTCTCTTTCATGAGGAGAAGGATCATTCTACCTATCCTTGGAGAGTCCCACATTACCACTAACTTCTTGATTAAATTTTTTCCAATTATGGCTCCCCATTTAATAATCAGAAAGTTCCCTTCTTCTTTATATTATTTCTATTTTTTCCTTTTTTGTGTGTAGCATATATGTACACTAGAAGCCTGGTGCACGAAATTCATGCACTCCGAGGGGCCCTTAGCCTGGCCTGCACCCTATCACAGTCCAGGAGCCCTCAGCAGTTAGACATCCTTGGTGTTGCAGCGGCACTCATCAGCCATGAGCCTAGCACAGGGCTTCTGGCTGAGCGGCACTCCCCCTGTGGGAGTGCACTGACCACCAGAGGCAGCTCCTGCATTGAACGCCTGTCCCCTGGTGGTCAGTTTGCAGCATAGCGACCATTTGTTCTGCTGTTTGGTCAGTTTGCATATTGACCTTCTATTATGTTATATATATCTGTAAGAATTTAGGGGAAAAAATAATCTTAATTAAGAATTAACACAAAAGCTCTCTTTACCAGTTCCAATACTTGCATTTTCAAAGAGAAAACTTGTTGAAATGAACTTCCAACCTCCAATGGATGAGTTTTCAAATTATGTGACAAAAAAATTAGGATGGAGCACCTGACCATCATGACTCAGTGGTTGAGTGTAGACCTAATGAATCAGGAGGTCTCGGTTTGATTATTCGTCTGGCTCATGCCTGGGTTTGGGCTCAATCCCCAGTAGGATCGATGATTCTCTCGTTGTTTCTCTCCCTCCCTCTCCCTTCCTTTCTGAAATCAATAAAAAAATATTTTTAAAAAATTAGGATGGGCAAGGTATTTTTTCTTGACTCTAAATCTTTACTATACTGTGATCAGCTCCCTGAAGTTATTTATACTTTTGATTGTTTCTCTATTATTCCTGTATTATTGAACTAACAGGTTTTCCAAAAGTTCTGTGTGCACATATGTTAGGATTTTTTATGTGCGGGGATTGGTGGTGGTTATAATTTTGATTTCCTAACTCTCACTGAAAATTTCCATAACCCTATCCTAACCTGAGTAATCCTCTTGTATGGCATTGAGGTTGTAAAAAATGTTCAGGTCTCATTTTATCCATATCTCACCCAAGATGGAACTTTAAGGAATTCTTAAATAGGGGTGAATAAACAAACACTTGGCACACCATACTAAAATTTTACTAACTCCTAAACTTTAAAAAATGGTCTAAGAAAGTTTTTTTGGCAGGAGAAACATAATCCAAGTAGAACTGCTCTGGACTACTCAATGAAAATAGTTATAGGAGACACATTACAATTAAAATGGTTTAAAGATATAATCTTGAATTTTCAAATAATATTGCAAATAATTCCCCCAACTTCAAAGTAAAATACCTCCTTCATTCTAACTGGAACCAGTTTTGCCCCAAAGATATGTAATGCATGACTACTTTTATCTCTCCAGTCTTATGTGTAGGCACTCACAGAACTAGATAAAATTAATGCAGTGTAATAATCCTTTTCATATGATGAGGGCAAATTATAACACAGCATTAATAGAGACTTACCAACTAAAGTAATACCACATGTTCTATATTCTCAACTAAATCTTAATTAGATGAGTATTCTTTATCACAAGACGATTTATGTTCGGAACTCTTCTAGAAAATACAGTACTTATTTATAAGAGATTTTTACACCAGCACTACCCCAGGTGTATTATAGAGATACTTTGAAAACTACTTAAATAATCAAAGACATCACATTTCTCTGAATCACAGTCACCTTATTTTAGAAAGCAGTACAAAGTAAATGAGCATACTAGGTTAGTAGGCCCTTCTAAACCTGAATTAATATTCTTCACAATTATATATAAAAGAATTAGGTATTTTTTATAAGGACTATCATTTGTAATTCAGATATTAGTGAACCTGTAAATTGTGAAAGTACCACGTCAAGTACCAGAGCCATGGTTAGATATTATTGGCATGTCCTACATGAAAAATATTTTCTGATTTTTTTTAAATAGAGGAATTATAGCTTGTGTCTGCATAATTGAAAACGTAAGAGGCCATTTAGAATATGCTTCTCTGGCTATTTAGATTTATGTTACCTTCCGTTTTGTTCAAAGCCATTTTCTTCTAGAGTCTAGAATCTAGACATAGTGGAAAGAGAATTCTGATTTAAAATGGAACTGAACATTGTTCTCACTAGAATAGGAACTCAGAAGTCAATATAGCAGGATAAAGTCTACACCAGCTCTCTTAAGTTTGTTTGTTGTATTTTGTTATTGTGGTCTCTCATGTGATAGGACACTGATTGGGATTTTGAAAATACATAATTATTATTTTTAAGCACTCTATGTGAGTGCTTAATAGCATTTAATGTCATTCAATATAATATCAATTGCTTAATATAAAACAAGGGCAACAAAACTACACTGCAGCAGGAAGCAGTTTTATTTCTCAACTAAAGTATGAAATTTTTAATGCATTTATATATATTTATAAGTTATATAAAATTGTCAGGTTATCTTTTGGGTATACGGTAGGTTGGTAACGTTTCTTTAGAAATTTCATGAGTTCTTATTTGTACATGGTGTTTTACTTTTTACTTCAATTATTACAAAGCTAGTTTGTTTTGTTTTTAACAACCAGGCTTTAACTGCACAAATTGGCTTTTCTATAAGTTTGCATAATTCTTTCCCCAACTTAGAAGTATATGTCAGGTTTCTCTAATGAAAATTTCTTATGAGAAGTATTTTATTACCTAACGCTTCTTTACCAAATGCCAGTTCTTACTCTCAGGTACCTATCTATGAGGGTCATAGATATGAATATGTCAGATACTTTGTTTGGAAAAAAAATAATCCATTTCTCTCCCACATCTCATTCTGGAAGAGTCTACCCAATGGAATACAGCACAAGGCATACTAAAAGGAGGCCCCACTTCGTGGAATATTGGAAGTTTCAAGACAGTGGAGTTCAGCTCGTTCTTTATAACATAAAATGGGATTATTTGCCTCTACTCTTTTTGTTTTGTTTTGTTAACACTTATTTTTCTCCTACCCTTTTCCCCTCAAAAAACAATCTTCCCCTTTGGAAGTGGGAGGGTGTTAGGTTTAGGACTTGCAAAGTATTAAAACATTGACGTAATCAGCTTTATACAAATTATGTGTTAGCTAGAAAACTGAGGACATTCCTTACCAAACCATGACAATGTACTGCCATAACTTAATAAAAACTGCCCAAGTGACAGTGTGTCTTCTGAATGGATTTTCTTACACCATCTGGTTGTCATTGTTGTTCTTTTGTTATTGCTTTCATTTGAAATATGCTGATGATCTTGTTTTTATTCCGTAGCATTGAACAGATGGGTTGATTATTCTTTTCAGATATTAATAAGGCAGCGGAAAGAAGAAATATGAATACGGCTCCATCAAGACCCAGCCCCACACGAAGGTAAAGTACCCTGAAGCAGTGAGTTACCTTGGGAGAGTTGGGCTCTGGGGAGTTAAGCCCAACTTCGTACATCAAGGGTCTTTTCTTCCCCCCAGCAAATCAGAAACACTCAAGCAAATAATAAGAACATGAACCATGTGTGAAGGGCCTTGCTGCTTTCTTTAAACATGCATCAGGAGATACCGAGGAAGCTTTGTGTTTTCGGTGGCAAACCCAGCAAGTTCAGCTTGCAACATGAGTTGCAGGCGATTGGAAGAGGATAAACCTCTGTTTGTCCCCAGCTCACGTGTCAGTGGGAGCCTCCACAGCAGGAGTGCCCCAGGGTCGTTGGTGTGTGCCATGCTGCTGCAGCGGGCAGCAGAGATTCGACACTTCATTCCAAATGGCTGCCAGTCCAGATGTTAACCCAGGTTTACGGAAAGTGCTGCTTGAGAGATTGCTGCTGTACCTGTGCTGCAGATCACCCGTTTGCTCACACGCTTGGGTTACTCACTGAGGAGAAATAAAAAGGCATAAACACGCCTCCTCTCAAAGGTCTCCCTTTTTCTTAGCCTTCCTGGAAATAAAAGGCATTTTCCCCAAACTAGTCTTTCTTCCAGCATATACAAAAGAGATAGTTCTGATGTGTACTCTGGAGATAGGCATTAAATTGACCTCTTCTGGCAAAGAAGAGCCTTATTAATGTTACCATTTACACCAAGATGAGTATATTGTGTCCAAAAGTGTCACCGTGCAAGCGGATGATATCTGGTGTCTCTTCATGGCTCAAGTGGATATTAGTGTGGATTTTGCCTTTGTCCCTAAGTAAAAATGCCATCTTTCTACTGTAAACTATATACCAAAACTATACACCACAGTAAACTATTTCCTACAATGAATTGAACACTGCTAAATATAATGAATCCTAGTCTGTACTGATAGCTCCACAGATCACCTGGGGATATACCCAACTGAGCATTTACACATAACATACAGCTATCCTGTTTTGGGATAGAACATTTTTTACCTACTTCTAGGAAAGAATGGCTGCTGTATGTTTGGTGTATATGCCCCCACTTGGATTGGAGGGGGGGTATTTTCTAAGCTACCAGGAATAGATTGCACATGTCTGCTACAGAGTTTAGCAGACCCAAGGTTAATGCTGCCAATTTCAGTTGGATTCTTTGAGCACTTCTAGGCAGAGGAGTGGAATCTGATACCACAACTACCGCTGCAGGTGGATGCCCTGGTCTTACTGCAGAAGTGAGACTATACATTGTAATCTATCTGTTCTCTCTAACACTATAAAGAGTACTTGCAGCTTATAGGTAAACACTTTGTTGATTGATTTTGTGAGTATTCTAAAAAAAACATAAATGAATCCTGCAAAACTTCAAGTTCCATATAATTGCTTCCATTATGCTGCATCTAACCGTGCTTCAGATTTGGGGCAGTTCCATCTGTGGTGCATCTCATTGCCCCAATAAACATGGAATACTGATAGCTAAGAACTTGTATCTATCTAATGGTTAGAACTATGGGACTCCCATTGGAAACTGTGGTTGCCAAATGGCTTGAAAGAAGAGCTAGTGTGTGTCTATTTTCAAGGAGCTCTAATGCGTGTGTTGCTAAAATAGGTAGTTTACCGTAAGGTGTGTGGAATTGGCAAATACAAAGACACTGACTCCACTAGTAAAGTCTTCCCCCACTCTGTTGTCCCCATGATGTTTATGATTTCTGGATAATTTCTATGTGTTTCTGTAGACAAAAAAGGTTGGGGGGAGGCAAACAGTGTAGCTTCTATTTGTGCTATGAATTAAAAATTTTTTATGTCATATTAATGATACCTAGTCAAATGCCTTAAACATTATCAGTTGATTGTAGCTTTCAATAAACATTGTCAATGTTGGGAAAATAACCATCTCCACTGGTTGGAATCCAATATAGCCATTGCCAGTACATTAAATTAAAAAAATTAATTTTACAACCAAGCTAAAATGTAATTCTGTAATTTCATCTTTATGGGAAGAAATAGCTTTATGCCTTTTTAAAAACTATTCCCCCTCTAAAAAAACACACACACACACACACACACACACACACACACACACACACAACAACAACATACAGGCAACCTTGCAAGGGGCCTTTTAAAATGTTCTTACTGAATATATAAATATATATCACTTTTAAATACCTTTTAAAATATCACCTTCCTCAGAAATAAATTTTAAAATTAGGTTTGTAGATATGGTTGGGGCCGTGGCTTCCTCATTTATAATCAATAGGAGGGACAGCTATGCTAATTTAAATTTCAGTAAGACACTCAGTCTTCCCCTTGGTGATATGCCCTTCACTGGGTTCCTTGGCATGTTGTTTAACATGCTAAAGTTGCATAAAATCATGTTTAATAAGGTTCGGGGAAGAGGTATGTTCACATTTAGTAAAACCTATTCTGAGCCCCATCTAAAACCTGAGCATAGAGTCCCAGTTTTTACCTTTAAAAATAAGAATTTTAAAATCCTAAAACCAAATGAATTGTAGACATTGTATTTAAAATAAAACATTAACACTTTGATCATGTCATGCATTATCTCTTAAGATATATCAGTAGGGCAGAAATAAAATGCAATAAGTAGGCAAGATGAGTAAGTGGTTAGCCTATAAGGGACTGGTCATTTCTCTAAGGGTGAACCCTTGATATCACATCACCCTTTAGGTACATGCCACTAGTCAAAGCCTTGAATTACAAATGTACCAGTATGTTTACAACAACCATACTGCCTTCATTTGACAACTCTGATTTTTTTATGTACCCCCAGCCATGAGGAATGCATTGTTCATGGGAGGGGGGGAAATAACTAAACCTATGACAAATATTTCCCTTAAGTTGTTCTTGTGTTCAGTGCTGCTACTATTAAATTCTTTAAGTATGCTGGCAAGACCTTTGTAACACCTTGTTTTGCTGGACTTTAACCTTGAGTGTCAAAACACCTAGGTATCTTTGGGAATTTTCACAGGATTATCACCTCTTCAAATGTCTCTGCAAGGCACAGTTGTGCTGGCATTGCTCTCGGTTCAGTAATGTGCCTCCCTAATGATTCCAACTGTCAGTACATAATTCTGACAATATTTGTCCAGCCAAGCACGGTACTTTGCATTGGAAATCGCTGCTTTGGATCAAATTTCATCCTAAATTCTCATCGTTTAACCCGTGGACCACTTCATTTTACTTCTTTATGAGTATATTACCTAGTTACCATGCAAGTTGCCTGGCATTGGTGCTAGGCATTAGGCCTTCTTCAAAAACTGGACCATGATTCTAGTTGTGCCTCAATGTTCTCAATTTCCATCTGTAGCTCAACACCTTGATAATCTAGGTCTTGAAACATACCCCTACACAGATGTCTTCCAAGTGAGACTCTCTAGCTCCTAATTCTTCCCATATGACCTGAAGAAAAGCAAATACTAGAATTAATTCATCTACATCAAAAGTTCTACAGAGTGTTTTCCTCATATTTTTAAGGATTTTTAGGTCTGGTGCCTCTTCAGTGAAAGTCATCAAGGACTCAGTTCATCCAAAATAATGTAGCTGTAGACAAGTTTCTTATATGGCCTAAGATGGTGGTTTCTGCCTATCCACAATGTTAATTCCTTTGATAACTCCTTGCTCCTTGGATGTGAGACAGCCCTAACTTAAGGTGGACCTCACGATTAAAGATTCCAGGCTGTGATTAACCTTGGACTAACACTTAAGAAGAGCCTTCAGTTCTCAGCAAGTGCCATCTCTACCATCAGAAATGTCATATTTGTGCTGGAGAAAATCATCAGTGTTTCCTAGGAAGACAACGGGCACTTAAAAGAATTGAATCTGGGAGGTATATCTCACGGTACGCCATATCCTACGTGCACCTAATCGCAAAATTCTGCTCACATCCTTTGTCTTCATGTCTGACAGCATGGAACCATTGTGGGGGATCAACATCACATAACAGCCAGCCATTTAGATAAGTTGTGGACAGTATCTGTGACAGAACAGAAGTATGAAGAGCTGGTGAAGGATTTTTTTTCAAGAGGGGGAAAAAGGCTGGACCTCCCAAAGAAAATATTACAAGAAGAAGATGTTGACAAAGAAAAGGACAAAGGCCTTCCTCCTGACCTGTACACCCAGGCCAAAGAAAAACATCCCGAGCTTGAGGTTTCAGCCTCTGACTGAAGACAAGTTCAAAGTCCCTCACAATCTTCAAGATGATCAGCTATCAGTTCTTACTCTGTAGACTCAAATGAACAGTAGTTGACACTACCCCTTCAGTGCCCAGGAAGAAAAGCAATTCTTCCAGAAGCACATCACTGCCATCTGAGCCACGCATGGCTTTTCCCGTCACCCACTCCTCCCTTAACCTCTCAACTGTTAAGGGATGGCTATATTTCTCTCGAGGCAAAGAGCATTTGCCAATATTTTCCCCCTGCTGAATAGATGAGGAATATTTAACAGAATTTTAGTAATGTTTATCACCTGCCTTCAGTTGTGGACTTGAGAGCTGAAATTTATTTAACCATTTTCTAGTTTCATTTTAGCCTCTACTGACCTGGTACACTGCATTTGGTCTCCATGTAAACACCTCTCGTATGGTGGGAAGATATTTTGAATCTTACTGTGCTCCAGAAACTTACTTCTAAACCCACTGGCTGTCTGAGGTCAAGCATCTCATTCTGCAGGCTTTCTCCCTGTGGCACTCTGAATCCTATACACTGTACCACCCTTTGGATAGCTGGTCTTGCTTTGAGAAAGATGTTGGGGCCAGCACTGGAGTCTTGGAAGCCCTTTTGTCCTGGGGAAGTTCTCTGGGTTCTGAAGTGACCCTAAAGGGGTTTTTGTTTTTATCTTCAGAGGAACAGCAGTCTGCCATACCGTTCATCTTTTGAGGAAGGAAAAAGCCTGGCCTTTTCATTTTAGAGAATTACTATCTTCTCTATCCGTACTTCCACCACTTTGGTTCTTTTCCACCTTGCGAATGAATATCATCTCTCATGTATTTTTATACAGAAAGCAATTGTGGGGGAATTAGTAGTTGTGTTGCACATGAAGTTCAAATTCATTGAGGGGAGGGAGAGTGCTTGCTTTCTCAAACTAGAAACGGGAACCCAGGCTTTGGGAATTGAGGATTATTGTGAACCTCTAGGGATGGACTCTGACAGGTAAGTATTTCAGTGGGTTCAAAAGAATGAGAACCAAATATGGCATTTATAATTATCCTAAGGCCGCAAATAACATGCTGTTCCACCAGCACAAAGCCTTGTGTGTGGTCTGTGGTCTGGCAAGCTCATGATCTCTCTCAGTCCTGATTGCCAAGAACACTTGAAATCTGATTCCACCTCTAATGACTACTTCTAACTGCTCCCCAAGGCAGCTTTATCTAGTGATCATTAATCCAAAAATACTTTACAGTTGTCCCTTCCCATTGGATTCTGGTGTTTGCCCACATTATATCAGATGTTACACATAATAGAAGGATTATATGACATAAGGAAAATTGAAGTAAGAATATTGGTTAGTCTCTATTCTAAGAGGGAGAAAAATATTTAGCTGTCATTTAAATCTCCTGGTTTCGCATATGTTCCCACAAATTAGGGGTTCTTGTGAGCCTTAAAACATGACAAAGATTTTTCATAGAAGCAAAGTTGTCATTTAAATTGTTTTTGCTTTGTCCTGTAGATGAAGTGAAATTGAGGTTTTCTACCAAACTGATGGCATCATGATGAATGCTTAATATGTGTAATCATGATAGATGACAAAGGTATCAACAAAACATGACCCCTGCTCTTGAGAGGCTTATAGTTTAGTTGAACAATTCATTAAATATTTCCTAAATTTGGTGCTATATTCTAGGGATACAAAGCCTTCTGTTTAAGAGGGAGGCCCTGTAAACAAATAATTACAGAACCTTGTGATAAATGCAGTAATAGAAATATGTCCTAGAGCAAGATTCATTCAACGTGTGTGTGGGTCATTTGCATTTGTAGAATTAGTGACACTTATAGTGGAGAGTTTCTTATAGCCCTTGCCCTCATGGGTTTGCAGTCTAGGAGAATAGACAGACAAGTAAAGAAGTGCTGTGTGAAGATGTGGCCAGGATTTAGGGGAAGAAGATAAACTTTTAAAGTAACAGTTTATGCTGAGACCTAGAAAATGAATATGCATTCGTGTCCTGCTCTAGTCAAGGCATCAGGAAAAACATTGGCTAGTCATAGCTGAAAGGCCAGCATGGCAAGAAAGTGGTAAACTAGGGAGAGGATGAGATGGAGATGGAGAAGATGGGAGCCAAGACCACTCAGGATCTTATTAGCACTAGAGATTTTGGATTGAATTCTAAATACTATGGGAAACCAGAAAAGGATTTTACATATTTAAAAGATCACTAGAGTAATGTGAAGAAGGATGAATAGAGCAGCAAGAGTAGGCATGGGGAAACCATTTTAGAAGGCCTTTGCTGTGGTTTTAGGGGGGTGGTTATGGGTTGACCTTCAGTGTTGCCATTGGTAGTAAAGAAATGTTGGCAGAATTTCAGGAAAAGGATGAATGAAATTTGGAAATGTGATTGGAAGAGTGGATGACAACTAGTTCCTTGGCTTGAATAACTGAGTAGGTGGGTGTAGTTTATTGAGATAGGACTAGAGAAGCATATTTGTTGGAAAGATAGAATTTAGGGCAGGTTTTATGGAGGAAGTAGTACTTAATGTGGGCTAACCAAAAAGACATTGTTGTAAAAAGGTAAATACCAGCCCTAGCTGATTTTGCTCAGTGGATAGAACATTGGCCTGCAGACTGAAGTTGAGTTCCAGGTCAAGGGCACATGCCCAGGTTTTGGGCTCAATCCCCAGTAGGGTGTGCAGGAGGCAGCCAATCAGTGATTCTCATCATTGATGTTTCTCTCTCTCCCTCTCCCTTTCCCTTATATATATATATGATTGATTATATATATTGATTTGAGAGAAATAGTAAGTGCTCTAAGAGTTGAGCAGGAGATGATTAGCAATATCTAGGGAGATTAATCTGAGAAAGTTTCTTCAAAGACATGAGACATAATTTTGCCTGAGGATTGACTGATACTTGAATTAGTGCAGGAAAAATATTCCAGTTTGAAAAGCCAAAAAAAAACACAAACAAATAATGTGGTAAATGTCATGTAAGTGAAGTCTTAAGAACAGCTTAAGTAAAACTGAGGAAGTTGGGTTAGGAAACAGGAAAGGTAGCAGTTGGAAGGGGCCAGATTTGTTAGGAAGGATACTCAGAAGTGCAATAGTGACACTGCAATTGGAACAGGTTGTAATTTGGGTAGTAATCTGGTCTTTATGTGTTGAGTGAATTGAAGTCTGGAAGGTTGGTTTTCATTTTGTTTTGTTTTTGGAAACTTATTGGTGCCAGCATAAGGGTTTGGATTGAATTCATAATTCAGTGAAGAGGGAAAACAAACAGTATTGAAGTGGCTTAATGGAGATAGGAAAGGAAGAATCAAAATGAACTTTCCAAGAGCTTAGACCTTGATAACTAGGAAGATTATTTTTGTCAAAAGTGAAAAATCTCAGGAATGAGTGGGTTGAATCTAAGAAGTTTATTAGATATGTTGAGGTTAAGTTTCCAATAGAGTAGACTGTCTCCAAAGAATATTGAATCAGAGCAGATCAAACAAATCTGTAATTTCAAACACTTTAAAAAACAAATCTTGACAACAAAAGAACTAGATTCTTCATAAACCTCAAATTGAGAAAGACCACTACTCATTAACTATGTTGAGAAGACAGTGTGTTCTTACACTTTACTATGTGTATCATATTGTAATTTTTCTTTTTTCTCATAATTTGATTATCCTGCTAAATACTTTAAGTGAAGTTTTCTGCACTTCCAGGACAACTCCTTTGATCACCATTACTTTGTATGAAATTGTGCATTTGTTCTTTTTTTCTTCATAAGTCTTGCTCTTTACTATGTCTCCCCAACTTTGTTCCCCTTTTAAAGTCTCTTTCAAACAGGTCTGGTAGGAGAAAATAGGTTCTTGGAGAAAGACACTTTTACCTTGAAAACCTATTGAGATTGAGATGCTAGATTGGCATGTATAAGGAATGCCGAATTACTACTTACTCCCTGAAGCCTGATAAGTACTATGACCTCAGCCAAAATCTTTGGCTTTGGGTCATACATCCTTTGTCCTGATCTTTTGAGGTTGTAGAACCTAATGGTCTTTATTTGCTGAACAGATGGTGACTGTTCAAATTTTAGTCACTGTTTTGCTACTATGTTTTGGCCGGGGCAGGGATAGTGATTGGAGGGTGGGACTTCCTCTAATAAAGAGCTGAGGGTTAGCTACCTTCAGTTTCTTTGTCTTAGTATCTTCTTGCTACCTCCCACAGAGATCCATATGGCTTTGGAGACGGTCGAGATTCAAGACGTGATCGATCCCCAATTCGAGGAAGTCCAAGAAGAGAGCCCAGGGATGGAAGAAATGGTCGTGATACCCGCGATAGCAGAGACATGCGAGACCCCCGAGACTTGCGGGACCACAGAGATAGAGACGTTCGGGATCACAGAGACAGCAGAAGTATGCGTGATGCTCGGGACATGAGGGATCTTAGAGACTTCCGTGATCTAAGAGACTCTAGGGATTTTCGAGATCATCGAGACCCCATGTATGACAGATACAGAGATATGAGAGACTCCCGAGATCCCATGTACAGGTAGGTACATGTACAGCTATTCTGCTTGAGGTTATTTTGGTAACTGTGTTTTTTATGTGTGTTCTGCTAAACTAATTGAAAGCTCTGAAGGGCATGATTTTATATTTCCATTGTCTATCAAATGGCAGATATGCTGTTCGTAAATATTTTAGCGAATGAATTTTGGTCTCTCTCCATGGCCTATCAAAGGCAACATTGTGCAAATGGAAAAAAGATGAAATACAAATTGTTTTGGCAGTGCAAAAGCACAGGGAAGATACACTTCATCAGGGAAATGCACTTTATACCTACTAGAGTGGCTATAATTTATTTTTTAAGAACACACAGAGCTCTAGCTGGTTTGGCTCAGTGGATAGAGCGTCATCCTATGGATTAAAGGGTCTCCTGGGTTCAATTTCAGTCAGTGGCACATGCCCAGGTTGCTTGCACACTCAATCTCAGTAGGGGGCATGCAGGAGACAGCCAGTCAATGATTCTCTCTCATTGATGTTTCTTTCGATCTCTTTCTCCCTTCCCCCTTTCTCCTTCCTCTCTGAAATAAAAATGTGTTAAAACACACACACATAATAGCAAATTGCTGGAGAGGTGTGGAAAAATTGGAACAGCATTTTACGTTGTTGGTAGGAATGTAAAATGTGACCAACTATGGAAAACAGTTTGGAAGTTTCTCAAAATCTTATAAATGTAGTAGAATTACTATGATCCATTCCACTCCTGACTATACACCCAAAAAATTGGAAAGAGGCAAACAGACACTTGTACATGAATGTGCACAACAGCATTATTCACAATAACTGAAAGGTAGATACAACCCAAAGTCTATCAGTAGATGGATAAAAAATGTGATCTATTCATGCAATAGAAGAGTATTCAGCCATAAAAAGGAAGATAATGCTGATACTTGCTGCCACATGGATGGACCTTAAAAACATGCTAAATGGCCCTGACTGATTTTCTCAGTGATTAGAGCATCAGCCCAAGCACCTACAGATTTCTGATTCAATTCTCAGTCAAGGGCGGCAGGTACCTCGTTTGTGGGTTTGATACCTAGCCCTGGTCTGGGCACTTGTAGGAGGCAACCAATCAATGTTTCTCTCTCTCTTCTGCCTCCTCTTTCCCTCCCTCTCTCTCTGAAAACCAATGGAAAAAATATCATTGGGTAAGGATTTTAAAAAATACATTACGCTAAGTGAAATAAGCCAAGCAAGACACAAAAGACAAATGTCATATAATTCTATTTATATGAAGTGTCTAAAAAAGGCAAATTCATAGGCAGAAGTATCTTTTTATAAGATACTTCCCTTCTTTAATGGATAGTTTCAGTTCAGAGTGTTCTCTTTTGAGTGATGAAAAATTATTGTGTGTATGTATGTATGTGTGTGCATATATAACATATATGCACTATATGTATATGTGTGTGTCTCTATATATGTTTGTGTGTATATATATATATATATATATGAATACACACACTATATATATGTACACACATACATACACATGGAACATTTCCTCAAAACTAATATCAATAATTACCACCAGGCTCTGGCCAGTGTGGTGTAGCTCAGTGGTTAGTGTTGGCCTACGCACCCAAAAAGCAAGCAACCTCTTGGTTAGGGTTGCAGGTTGATTCCGGTCAAGATGGCACTACTTGGATTGCAGGTTCAATCCCCAGTTTTAATCAGGCCAGTGCAAGAGACAATTGATGCCTCTCTTTCCCTCTCTCTCTCTCTCTCCCTCTCTCTCCCCCCTTTTCTCTCTCCCTTTTTTCTTCCCCCTCCCTTTCTCCCTCTCTCCCCACCTCCCCCCTCCTCCCTCGCTTGCTCTCTCTCTTCTTCTCTCTCTCCCACACTCTTCCTCTCCCTTTTTTCTCCCCTCCCTCCCTGCCTTCCACTTTCTGAAAACCAATTGAAAAACATCCTAAGGTGAAGATTAACAAAAAATAGTAACAGTAATTACTACCAGTTATTTTGTGTTTGCTTTATGCCAGGGACTATGCTGAGAACTTTCTGTGAATCCAGTCATTTGCAAGGCAGGTTGACTCATTTGCAGCCACAGAGGTAATAAGCAGTGAGTCCCAGATATCAGCATACCTCATTTATTATGCTTTACAAATTGAAGGCAAGACCCTCCACCAGCAAAAAGATTATTACAACTTGCTTTATTGCGATACTTGCTTTATTTAAGTGGTCTTGAACCAAACCTACAATATTTTCCAAGTATGCTTATACAAACCTCATTGTTCCAATCCCAAAGTCCTATGCCTTACAATGTTTATTTCCTCACAGGGGACTGGGTCTTGAAGAATTCTTTGTATCTGATTTTTTCAGGATAGATCAGTTTTCATTTTGTGATAATTTCTTTAACTTTACAGGAGAGAAAGCTCTTATGACCGATACCTGCGAATGGATGACTATGGCAGGAGAAAGGATGACTCTTACTTTGACCGTTACAGGGATAGCTTTGATGGAAGAGGCCCTCCAGGCCCAGAAAGTCAGTCTCGTGCAAAAGGTAAAGTAACAGATACCTGACCAATAAAAGAGAAAACTAATAACCAACTGAAAGAGGGAAAATGATGTGGCTAACAGTTTATAAGAAGAAAAAATACAAATAACCTATTGATATGTAGAGAGCTTTTTTTTTAAATATATTTTATTGATTTTTTGCAGAGAGGAAAGGAGAGGGATAGAGAGTTAGAAACATTGATGAGCTGCCTCCTGCACACCCCCTACTGGGGATGTGCTGGCAACCAACATACATGCCCTTGACCAGAATCAAACCCAGGATGACACTCTATCCACTGAGCCAAACCAGTCTCAGCTGTAGAGAGCATTTCAATGCAAATTAGTATTAGCTAGTTTAGTCATCTAAGAAGAAAAAAATAATATGAAATTTCATCAATAAACTAAAGATTAGAGCTAAAGAGGTTGCTTGCTTTTTGCCCATTATACAAATAACTAGTCTGCATTATCTGTTTGTTTTATAATTTTTACCTAACAGCATCTCTTTAAAAAGCAAACATGCTTTTTAAAAGTATGGTTTTCTCAATACATCTTTAGAGGTTTTTAAATTGCTTCATATCTAGTTGAGTAATAGCAGTAAGTGATTCACCCCTCTGGGTAAATCCTATCTAATAAAGAGGGAATATGCTAATTTGCCCTCGTGCCATCACAGCCAGTAAGGAGGGAATGTGCTAATTGACTGTCCCGCCCTCAAAGATGATGGTGCCCACAGTCACAAGATAGTGGTGGCCAGTCCCCCTCAACCCCATGAGGACGGCAGGTGTGCAACAAGGCCAGGCCCACCCCATTCCTTCCTCCAGAGTCTCCCAGTCTCCTCAGCCCCCCAACTGCCCAGGGACAGCCTGAGGCACAGGCGAGCCTCAGATGGCAGCTCCCCAGCTGCCAAGGGCCGCCCAAGGCTCAGGTAACCAGGCCGGCTGAGGCTTGCACTACCAGCAATGGCAACAGCAGAGGGGTGATGGGGTGTCCGCCTTCCCCTGATCGCCAGGTTGGCTCCCACCTCTGAGGGCTCCCAGACTGTGAGAGGGGGCAGGTGGACTGAGGGGCCCCCCCTCCAGTGCATGAGTTTTCATGCAACTGGGCCTCTAGTAAATTAATAAGAGCCTTTCTTAATAAATTAGTAAGAGCCTTTCTAGAGGAAAGTGTGGCAGTGTGTATCAGATGAATCATTAGAATGACCATGCCCTTTAATCCAACTATTTCAATGGATTTTCATAGTAAAAAGTAATACTAATGGTTATTTTTTTACACACACACACCACACATCCACAACCATAGCCTAAGACCATCGGAAAACACAGATATTTACATTATGATTCATAATAGTAGCAAAATTATAGTTATGAAGTAGCAATGAAAATAATTTTATGGTTGAGGGTCACCACAACATGAGGAACTGTATTAAAGAGTTGCAGCATTAAAAAGGTTGAGAACTACTGGTCTAGAGGATTAAGAGAGAGAGAGGGAGGAAAGGAGAGGGAGAGAGTGTGTTAGGATCTTTCCCTGCAGGTAGTTCAGAATTCAAAGTAAGGCCTGTGACTTATTTTTATAGAAAAAATAAGCACAATTCATATTTTACTTTTCCCTGGTGGTATCTTGCAGAGCGTTTGAAACGTGAAGAACGGCGTAGAGAAGAGCTTTATCGCCAATATTTTGAAGAAATCCAGAGACGCTTTGATGCTGAGAGGCCTGTTGATTGTTCTGTGATTGTGGTCAACAAGCAGACTAAGTAAGAACCCTTTGGATATTTCTCCTGAGTAAGGGAAAGGGTCACAATTGAAATTCAAGCTCCCTCTTGGTAGCTCTATCCATTGAATGTGGTCTGTGTATTTCTTAGCCAGAGTTTAATTGTAAGACAGAAAACCCATTACAACTGGGTTGTGCCTCAAAGGGAAACTTTTGTTTGCTTGGCTTGGAAGTTCAGATATGGTCAGATCTAGGGTCAAACCATGTTACCAATTTTGGGTCTCTGTGTTGCCTTCGTTCTTAGACAGGCATTCTCCTTGAAAAGATTAGAATAGCACTGGCCCTAAACATGTATCTTTCTGACTTAGCAAATACAATGGAAAGAAAGCTTCTCCTTCCTAGTGCTTCCATCTCAAGTCCTGGAATTGTTTTTCATTGGACTGACCTGACTCACTTTCCCATTGCTGGAGTAGTCACTTTAGCCAATAATGCTGGGATGCCCTGATTGACCAGGGCTAGGTCATATGCCCATCCCATCCCTAGAGCTTAAGCTGACTTAGTCCTCTGGACCCATGTGAACTGAGAAAGAGGTGCCTTCTCAAAGGAAAATTGAAGCAAATATATATATATGCTGGTCATCCAAAGCAGTAGAGGACTCCCCCCTCCCCACCCACTCACCCTTCAAGGAACAACCCCAACTCCCCAGTACCTTGGGAGGCACATCTCTGCATTTGTCAGCCAAGTATGAAGTCTTTTTTGTGAAGTGTCATCACCTTGCAGAAATGTTAGTTGACCATGCGAGTCAATCTAGAGTTCACAGCACTGCTTTACTCCACCTCTGTTTTACATTCTTTCCTTTAAGAGGCAGAGTGGAGAAGCAGAAGGGAGTATAGCGACTTGCTGGCTTGGCAATAGCTATGTGTTCTTTCCCTTGGTGATTAGTAAATAACTTCATGTATTTCTAGTAGTTTGGGGTTAAAGAGCCAATTTCAAGGCAGAAGCTAGGGAAATAGATGTTGACACTAAGCAGCAAACAGAGTTCACAGACTCTGGGCTGCCTTATTTAGAGATAGATACTGCTTTAACTGTAGAAATGGGTGTTGTTTGTTTGTTTTATTTGTTTGCTATTATTTTCTAAACACCTATTCTCTACTACCCCCATGTAAGGCACTTTATGTAAAACTAGAGGCCCAGTGCACAAAATTCATGCACAGGGGGAACGAGGGGGAGTGTTACTCAGCCCAGCCTGCACCCTCTTCAATCTGGGACCCCTTGAGGGATGTCTGACTTCCTGTTTAGGCCCGATCAACAGGCAGTCGGATATCCCTCTCACAATCCAGGACTGCTGGCTCCCAAATGCTTGCCTGCCTGCCTTCCTGATGGTCCCTAACCACTTCTGCCTGGCGGCATGATCACCCCCTAACCACTCCCCTGCCAGCCTGATTGGTGCCTAACTGCTCCCCTGCCAGCCTGTTTGCCCCTAACTGCCCTCCCCTACAGACCTGGTCACCCCTAACTGCTCTCCACTGCAGGCCTGTTTCTCCCAATTGCTCTCCTCTGCAAGCCTGGGTCCCCCCCAACCCCTCTAACTGCCTGCCCCTGCTGGCCTGATTGCCTACAATTGCCTTCCCTTGCAACTGCCCTCCCCTGCTGGCCATCTTGTGTCCACATGGGGGCAGGATCTTTAACCACATGGGGGCAGCCATCTTGTGTGTTGGAGTGGTGGTCAATCAGCATATTACTCTTTTATTAGGTAGGATAGAGGCCTGGTGCATGGGTGGGGGCCAGCTGGTTTACCCTAAAGTGTGTCCTGGATCAGGGTGAGGGTTCCCTTGGGGTGTGGGGCGGCCTGGGTGAGGCGCCTGTTGTGGTTTGCAGGCCAGCCACACATCCCCCTGGATGCCCCCCACCCAAGCGGAGGCCCTGGGATCTGGGATTTATTTATCTTCTACAATTGAAACTTTGTAGCCTGGAGCGGAGCCAAGCCTCTTGCTAGCTCAGTAGCAGCAGCCACTTTTGTTGGGATTTATTTATCTTCTATAATTGAATCTTTGTAGCTTTAAGCAGAGGCCAAGACAGGCCAGGGCTGTAGAAGCTTGGCTTCCTCCATCGCCAGGGGCAACCCTAGCCTCCTGCTCTCTCCAGCTCCATGGCTGCCGCCATTTTTGTTGGAATTTATTTATCTTCTATAACTGAAACTTTGTAGCCTTGAGTGGAGGCCTGGGCCCGCCAGGGTGTGTGGAAAGCTTGGTTTCCTCCATCGCCAGGGAAACCCAAGCCTCCCTCCTCACTCCTTGGCTACAACCATCTTGTTTTGGGTTAATTTGCATACTTGCTCCTGATTGGCTGGTGGGTGTGACAGAATGGTGGTAATTTGCATATTAGATAGAGTATTTTTAATCTTCACAATAAGCATGGTACATGTGTATTCATTCAGGTTTTTTTTGTGTATATGGCAAATGCTAGATACTGGAGCTGTAATGGTAAACACACACAGCAGCCCCTTCTTATGGAGCTTACATCCTAGTTGAGCAGATGATTGGTGATAGGACTAATGAGGAGAAATACATCAAGGACCTAATTTAGATTGGAGAGAAGGTCAAGGAGATGACTTGGGAGCTGAGCCATATTATTCCTGTTTTATTTGGTAAAGAAACAGATTTGTAAGAAGTAAAGGGATCTGCTCAAAGCTTCACAACTTTTCAAGTCAATGTTAGAGCTGGGATCCAAACACGTCTTTCTAGATGAAAGCCTATGCTTTTCCTATGATTATGCAGCCTCCCCAAAGACAGGTCTATTTAGGCAGTGAGACTGTGTAAGAAAGGACTGCTGTACTAGAGAATCAAGAGAAGGACCTGGCTACTAACTACTGCGCTGCCATATAGAACCATTCGAAGCCAATATAAAGAGAAGGAAATCTTCTAGAGTCTGAAGAGGGCACTGGGGAGACCCTGGGTTGAACTCTCCAAAGTAGCACACACAGCTGGTTAAGGTGCAGCAGTGTGCAGCTGGGGAATGCTCACCTGGATTCTGTTTGTTTCTACAGAGATTATGCTGAATCTGTGGGGCGGAAGGTACGAGACCTAGGCATGGTGGTAGATTTGATCTTCCTCAACACAGAGGTTTCACTGTCACAAGCCCTGGAGGATGTTAGCAGGGGAGGGTCTCCTTTTGCTATTGTCATCACCCAGCAACACCAGATTCACCGCTCCTGTACAGTCAACATCATGTTTGGAACCCCACAAGGTATGGAGGGTGGGTCAGAATTCTAGAGGTAGTCACTTAGTCCATTAATTCTTTCAGAAGTCAGAAGAACCAGAGGTGGGGTAAATGACTCATATATTTCAGCTCAGATATGGTAGGGCCCTTTGATAAGTGCACTGGTGAAGATTTACATGGTCATTTCTTCGTCTAATATTCTTTTAGTGGATACAGTTCTATGAAAGACATATGTTTTCCCTTTAGGTATGTACAGGGGAGTGCTGGCAAATGTTCAACAACCAGTTCTGGGTGAGGAAATGAGGGCAGTGTGGTTTGTAGCATTTGCTGATTTTTGTGGTGCAAATGCTCTGTGTCCTAGTTCAAATCACCCATGTGAAGTCACTTCAAGGAGAGTTGGGAAGAGATGCACAGTCAGCTCTCACCAGTGGGAAGAGCTGGCGCATAGTACATGAGTGTGATAGAATCCTTGCTTTCACCAAACTCTCTAATGGCAGATAGAGAATACAACAGGCAGTTGGGATGCTATTTGCAAATGTGCTAAGGAGAGGGACTGTGAGAACAGGGAGAGGGCCTTGACCTCCCAGAGGTGGAAGGGAGGAGGTTCTTTGAAGTCCTTCCCTAAAGTGACTTAGTACTTTGCACACAGAATGTTGAGAGTCAGCCAATTGATGCCCTGCTCATTGCTCTTTGAACACAGACTTTTCCCTCTTTCCACCATACACGAGATCTCTATTTGTCTGACTGGTTATACCTATAACCATAAAATGCGTAATGCTCTCCTGTGTGTCATCTGTCTCCCTGAGGAATAGTCCTCAAGATATGTGCGTTCATTTAGATAAAATTTTGAGAAGTCTTCTTATCACCCTGTAAATCATGTTGCCCAAGGAGAGGAAGTTACTGAGGGTCACAATTTGGTCTTAATCCGTTACCTTTGAACTTACAAATTCAAAAACAGTAGGCCAGCTCTATCCCGAGAAGCACCATGGAGAGCCAGACTTTACAGGCGGGCTTTTTGACCCCCTGCAGCCGGCCCTCCGTGCTTATTCCCCACGAAGTCTTTGAATCTGTGAGAGGCCGTCATGTTTCTTTGATTTGTACTACAAGTTTGTGATCTAGGAATTCTGAAAAGAACCAGCTCTGCACAAAGATGTGCATTTCCCACCAAAGAAATTTATTTACCTGTCTTGCCAGCTTCACCTCCTTCCCTTCTCTTCCCATCCCAAGGCTTTTTGTTACTGGTTTTCTTGCTGGCTTGAGATTAGGAAAGGATTGGTAGATAGAGTTCGGGAAGTGGGCACTGAAATCTCTCATGGGAGAAAATAACTCATGTCATTCCCTTCTGCAGAACACCGCAACATGCCCCAGGCAGATGCCATGGTGCTGGTGGCCAGAAATTATGAGCGCTACAAAAATGAGTGCCGGGAAAAGGAACGCGAGGAGATTGCCAGACAGGCAGCCAAGATGGCCAATGAAGCCATTCTACAGGAAAGAGAGCGAGGAGGCCCCGATGAAGGAGTACGCGGGGGCCATCCTCCAGCCATCCAAAGCCTCATCAACCTGCTGGCAGACAACAGGTACCTCACTGCCGAAGAGACTGACAAGATCATCAACTACCTGAGAGAGAGGAAGGAGCGGCTGATGAGGAGCAGCACCGACTCTCTGCCTGGTGAGCTACGTGGCAGGGCCGAGGTGAAGTTCTGACTCTGCATTTCTCTAATTCCCAGGCTCTGTTGGGAGGGTGGGAGGCCGATGACTCTTTGGGGTGGGTAAGGGAATGAGCCCACCCCTGTGTTTGCCTCATGGGCCTTTATCCTGATAAAATGATAACTTAATATTTGGACACAGAATTCTGATCCCAGTAGTTAATCTGGTGATGGATAGACTAGTATTACTGACATCCCTAGGTGGATGCCCTTTTTTCTTTAATTAATTCTCTGGGGGAACTAGGCTGTCTTCTGGAGACAGCTCAGACCAAGGAGTGGCCCCTTTGGGAAATGGATGTTATAGTCTATATACTGTGTGATTGATGTGATCAGTGATTGTTGTTCTTCCCTGGGCTGCCAAGCCTCCTGCCTATGGAGGGTACTTTCAACTAGATACCTCCTTCTTCTGTCTTGTAGGCCCGATTTCCCGCCAACCACTCGGGGCGACCTCGGGTGCCTCGCTGAAGACACAGCCAAGCTCCCAACCGCTCCAGAGCAGCCAAGTGCTCCCCTCTGCTACACCCACTCCAGCTGCGCCCCCCACCTCCCAGCAAGAGCTTCAGGCCAAAATCCTCAGCCTCTTCAATAGTGGCACGGTTGTGGCCAATAGCTCTACATCTCCCTCAGTCGCTGCCGGAAACACCCAGAACCAGAATTTTTCCACACCCGTAAACAGCCAGCCTCAGCAAAGATCACAAGCCTCTGGCAATCAGCCTCCAAACATTTTGGGACAGGCAGGATCTGCTCGGAACATGGGCCCCAGGCCTGGGGCTCCTTCCCAGGGGCTCTTTGTCCAGCCTTCCAGTCGCCTGGCACCTGCCAGCAACATAGCTAGCCAGAGGCCGGTGTCTTCCACAGGTATCAACTTTGACAATCCAAGTGTACAGAAGGCTCTGGACACCCTGATCCAGAGTGGCTCTGCTCTCTCCCACCTGGTTAGCCAAACCACTGCACAGGTGGGGCGGCCCCAGGCGCCCATGGGATCTTACCAGAGGCATTACTGAGGCTCAATCTCAACTATTCCTGGCTCCCTCATCCCTGGCCGCCTCCCATCTATTGTGTTCTGAGTAGTTATTTGGAGGATGTTCTTTGCGCCTATCCAGGTCACATCAAATGTCCTAAGTTTCTACCACCTGCTCTCTCTTCTGCCCAAGGCTGTGTTGCTTATTCCTTCCAGAGTCAGAGTTTATATTGCATTTGGGGTTGTGTATTTTTTTTTGTTGTTTTTGTTTTTTTGTAGAAAATAAATATTTCTGGGGTCACTTGGGTGGCAGTATGGGTGTCTCTGGGCTCAGTTGATATTTTATGGGTTTCAAACATGGGTTTCTCTGGTCTCTGTCACCTGGATTTGGAGGTGGGGAAGAAAAAGCCAAACCAGTTGGCTGAGTTTGGAATGGCATTTTCATGTCAATAGCCTTTGTTTTCCAGCCTCACAGGCCAATCAGAGTCCAGCTCCTATCTGCAGCTCCTGCCCAGAGTTGCAGAGCAGAGGAGGCTCAGCAGGCATGATGTCATTGTGCCCCATTCCTGTGTTGAGGGGTCTGCTCAAGGAAGTATAATTTAGGTACTCTAGCGTTTAGGAGTGTCGATGGCAGCCACACAAGATACTCTCCTGCCTGACACAGTATTGTTGGTTTGGGATTTTCTCATTTTTCTCTCATTTCATTGGAGGATGTCCAGTGGACTGAACAATTCCAGTCACCAGCAGTTTAACATAAACTGTGAATCTGGGCCCCAACCACTCTTACCCCCTTAACATTTCCACCAGCCTCTCCTTCTCCAGTGGTACTTTGATGGAATCCATTCTGAGAAGGCAACTCTAGACTCTGGCCTTGAACATCCATTTTTTCAGTGATTGAGTTTTGGGCTTAAAAATCAATATCTTGTTTTCTGAGTAGCAGGAAGGAGGGACCATTTTGATGTCAGACTTTTGGTAGCTGGACATATTCTTGATACAGGTGGTTGTTCATAACTTTTGAGCCTGAATGAAACTATTAGAGGGAGGATTTCTGGCTGCTGCTCTAAATGGAGCCAAAGGAAGCTGCCCTCTCCCTAGGGATGGTGCTCAGTAGAGCCCCGTGGATCATAGTCTCAAGGGGCCTCTGGCAGGGACAAGGGAGAACAGTGATTTCAGCTGAGTCCCTGCCAGTGGCTAAGCAAACAATGGTTTAAAAAACACAAGGTCCCCAGATGGCAGCATTTTATGTTCTGATCTGTTTGTGTTATATAGTGTTTTTCCCTCTTTGGAACTTGTGTTGTTGATAAGATGATTACTTTTTAATTAAAATGAAAAAGGAAATGTGTTGTCTTTTTGGAGTCTATCTGCAGGACCTCTTTTGGGGCCATTCCCTCTGAGGGTGGAATGTGAGGGTCTCGGAAGCACTGACTAGTTTCAGTCTGCTGTGAGGCCTGCCCGCTTTTGTCCTCAACCTATGCTCAGGCCTCGAAACCTTTTAACCCCAGCTTCTCTTCAGCTCACCTAGTTATCAGCTTTAATAACAGTTCAGAGCAGACGCCTGCTGGCTAATTACAATGTGTGTGAAACATCCTTGTTTGTGTAGACTTTCAGTGTGTCAGCAGGCTTGTCCTCTTATTCTAGGAAAGGAAAGGACCAAGAGGAGGCCATTTCTGGCACCTGGCCAGTGAAGTGGATTACTCTCCTGTTTTGATTTCATCTCAGTTGCCACCTTCTGTTCTGCCCATTATGCAGGGAGTTGGGAGAACCATAGTTACAGAATCGGTAAGAGCCTTCAAGAGCATTGAATAATAGCCGGCCCCATCAGGAAACGGTGTGGGTGTGTGAAGTGACTGGCACAAGGCCTCCAGTGGGTTAGGGGCCAAAATGTAGACAGCCCTGAACCTTACTAATCCCTGCTTACCACTTCGAGTGGTGATGTTAGTGCAGTGTTCTCGTTACTGGCCCCTGCTGCCAGTTCTTTCGTCCCTTGAGGACAGGCCCTGAAAACTGTCAGTACGCTAAGAAGGCAGACCATCCATCCTCTCAGGGAAGGTCTGATAGGAGTCTGGGGTCCTCCTGGAGAGCCATGTTGAGTAATCCTATTCCCAACTACTAATTCTTCCCCCTCGAATGTCCAAACAGCACACCTCAGGCTATGAAGGGTATAATAAAATTATTTTTATTGCATTTTGTGCAGACAGGAGTCTAAAAAATACAGTAAAAGCTGTAAAGCATTAAGTGGGAGCATTCAACAGTAAAGGAAAGACCAACCCTCTCCTTTTCATATTGGCACAAAGAAAAAACACAAGGTCAGTACTGAGGCAGAATGCGGAATACTTAAACACTGAAAATTAAAGGCAGGCCTAATTATAGTAATAAATACTCTTGATTTGGTTTGCAATCTCTCCTATTTACAAGGGTTTTCAACTTCATTGCATTGCCCTGCACGTAGATCGTCTAAAACAAAAGCAACACTAGTTATCACTACAAGGCTATTGAAATATTGCACTCAGAATAAAAGTCACTTGGACATGAAACATCTAGCTACAATGATTATAAAGATAATTTGGTGAATGACATAACATTCATAACAAATATTGCACATGTAGCACAGAAAACTTGGGTTTTTGTTGTGGGATGTTTGTTTTCATCCATGGAAACTGCTATTGCCAACCTGACAGTCTGGGCCCAGATAGTGCAACTTTGGTTCCCTAATTGGTGGTGATACAACCCCTCCCCTCCTGCCCAGCCCACCACTTCAGCCTGAATGCTCAGGCCTCACAAGGCTAGACCAAGTTGTGGTTCTCAGAGGTCTTTTGAAGGAAGGGGTCAGGGGAGCTGGTGTCTAATAACCAACTTTCTGGTCACTACCTGGAAGAGTCTAGCCAGCCCCCTCAGCCTGTCTCAGGTGGGCCTCGGCCTGTCAGACATCCAGACTTAACTCCAACCACACCTGACCCAGTTAAGCTGGCACCCGCTCCAGTTCTTCGCCGACAGCTCAAAGGAAAGGCGGTGGAGAGGTCAGGAATATCTAGCAGCCCCAGCCCGGAGCTGGGCCTGATGTCTGTCCAGGTGTGAGGGTCGGGTCCTGGCGCTGGAGGTACTGGACCCAGTCAGTCCCAGAGGGCACTGGAAGGAGCATGCAGTGCCTGTCCCCCTTGGTGATGTGCCCTGGGAGAAGGCAACCCGGCCAGTGCGCCTTCTCTACCGAGCAGAAATGCCAAGGACTGCAGTTGGAGTGGCCAAAGGCCTTGGGTCCTAGTTGGAGGGGGCGGAGAGGCGCTAAGAACAAAGCAGACCGGACCGCACCGCAGGCCCCATTCAGCTAGAGGCCGCTGCCGAACAGCGAGGGCCCGCCCCGGGACGCACAGGAAGGTGGCTAGGCGCCCCGAGGCTGGAGCTGCCTAATGAGAGGGGGGGCGGCGGGGACGGAGGGGGCGGGCTTCAGGGACAGCGCTGGGACCTCCCAGGTGGGTGCGCACCTACACCGAGATCGCTCCCCTCCTCCCTCCCCAGTCCCAGAAAGCGCTCCGGGAGGGATCGCCCTCCAGCTCCCAGGTGTGTCTTTGGCGAGGAGCCATGGGATGAGGGGAGCAGCCGACGGAGGAGAGGCGCCTGCTCCCAGCGAAGGCACCGGGACGGGGCTTCCTGGGTGGGGCGCGGCCTCTCTTCCTGCCCTGAGAAGCGCCCCCCGCCCCCAATCCTGGCCCCGGCTCGCAGGAAAGCCGAGAAGGGGCTGCACGCGTCTCTGCAGCCGCAGCGAAGCTCTTGTCCGCTGGGAGGAGAGTCCAAGAAAAGCTGGACGCGCGTCTCCCCCGCGTCTCCGAAAAGAGCCAGAGGGGAGAGATCGGAAGCCAAGGACGCGCGGACAGGGCGAGGCGGGAGCGGGGCCGGGGTGTGGAGGGACCAGGACCAGGACCGGGACTCCCGCCCGGGCCTAAAGCACTTCTGCTTTCAAAAACGCTCGGGCTCCAGGAAAACGCAGCCTCCCGAGGCCCCGCCGCCGCCGCCGCCGCCGGGCAGCCCGGCCGGGGAGCGCGACAGCGGCGAGCGAAGTCCGCTGCGCTTCTAGTCACAAGAATATGGGGACGTTAAAAATACACGCGATGTCTCCTGTACACTATGTATAGGCGCGGCCGGCCCCGCGCCGGAGGCTCCGCCAGGACGGGCGGCGGCCAAGGAGGCCAGGCGTGGCCACCCGCCCGCGCCCGCCGGAGCCCGGGGCTGCGCGCGCGGAGGCAGAGCAGGGCCGACCGGGGCCGGGCGCGGGGGAGGAAGAAGGGGCCGCGCGGACGAGCTGGGGGTCCTCCACGCCCCAGCTCCTCGCCGCGCCTCCTCCCGACCTTTATTGCAGCGTCTCCTCCTCCTCCTCCTCCGGCGGGCCGGGCCGGCGTGGGAAAGGGCAGCGCGCCCGCCGGGCTCTGCTCTCCACGTGGAAGCGGTCCGGTCCGAGCCACCCCGGCGGCGGACGTGGCCTCCGGGCTTCGGGCGGCGGGGAAAGGGCCGGGGCGCGGGCGCAGGGTCTGTATGTAAACGGTGACGGTGGCGGGGGGCGCGGCGAGGGCTCGGGGCCGCGGGCCGGGCGCGCTCCACGGCCCGGGTGGCAGGTCCTGGCTCTCAGGAGTAGATAGTGATGACTTCGCGGCCACCACCGCGGACCAGCATCACCCGATCCAGGTGCTCGGTGAGAACCTCGAGGAACTCCATGTCTGAGCGCCTGTCAAGGACAAAGACCCGACCCCTGGCCTCCGGGTGGATTGGGACGCCTGGCGCCTCCGCCCTGCCCTGCCCCGAGGTGCGGGTCCTGCGGCAGGGTCCCCTGACGGCCCCCTCCCTCTGCCCTCCCCTCCCCCCCTCCCCCCCAATTTTAAGTCCAGGATACAATTTTCATCCCCGTTGCGGTTGCGGGGAGGCCCGGGCATGTTGAGCAACACAAGCTTGGCATCCCGGGATTTCTTCACAATGACCTCGTTCAGCCGCACGGCCGTGTGCATGCGCCGCACGTTGGACTGGTTCCTGCGGGGAGGAAGGCGGGAGGAGGGCAGCCTGAGCCTGAAGCGGGGAGAGCTGGGTCCAGGCCACTGGGCTGCTGGGCCTTGGCTCTTGCAGCCAGGAGCCACCCCCCACCCAGACCCCTCCAAGCTGGACTCTTCAGAGAGCCCAGAGGGCAGGGGCAGGAGGTGAGGGGTCAGGACGGAGTGAGGAGAGTAGGGACTCTGGCCAACCCAGCAAAGAGAATAAACAATTCTGAAGCACTTACAGGTTCTCCCACTCCCTTCAGGAAACACAGGAGAAGCAAAGGGGAAGAAAAGAGAGGGGTCAGAAAAAGCAGGGGAGGCTGGGGACCTGGGCCACCATCACCCACCCTGACTGCGCCCTGGTCCTGCTCTCCCAGCCTTTCCAATGCCCCCACAGGGGAGTTCTCACCCTTAGCAATCAGGCCCGGCCCCCCGAGTCCCCAGATGGGGGAAACCAAGACAAAGTGTGGGCTGGGTCTTCCAACTGGCAGCCCAGCACCCATTCTGCACGCTTGCTCTGCCATGGGGAGCAAAGCCCCGTAGGTTCACCCCCAGACCGTACGGCTTCATGCTGAAGAAGTCCTTGATGCCCTCGGAGGAGACAGGGCTGGGGCCCTTATTCTTCTCCGCCGCGGACTTGTCCTTGGTCCAGGTGAGCTGCACCTTCTCGGGATCTGCCTCTCCCTCCCCCTCAGGCTCCTCCCCCGGGGATGGGGAGCTGCTGGGGCAGCTGGGAGCACTCTGGTCATGGATCAGCTGCACCTGCGGAATGAACAAAGCGACAGCACATGACTCCTTTGGAGGCCAAACGCTCTGCTCCCGCTGGATGGATGGGGCCACACCACCCCTGCTGCTCACCTCCTCTTCCGGCTTCTCCTCACTGTCACCAGCTGTCTCTTCTGGGACGTTGAGGCGGAGCCGAGTGTTGGCTGGATTCTTTCTCCGGATTGAGCCGCGAGATTCATCGGTGATGCTCTGGATCTAGGGAGCCACAGAGGTGGGTGCCAGCTCTGCTGTGAGTTACCACCACCCCCAGGCCCTGCAAAGAGCTTCCACCGGAGGTGATGTTCGGGCAGGGTGTGCGCTTTCGGGAACTGCACCGTGTCAGAGTCCTGCTTCCATACCAGATAGCTACTGCCCGCTGACCTGCCATTGCAACTCCCCTCCAGAGCCCCTGACCTCCCCACCATCCGGCAATAAAGGGTTAACACCTGGGCCTGCAGGGCTCCACCATAGCACTACGGTCAGTGTCCACTCTGATTGGTCAGTGCACATGTACAGTTTTTACTATCACCCCTGATTAACATTCTTGAGGGTTCATACTTCCCAGCTCAAATGGGTACCCATCCCTCATTCCCCTGAGGATCCTTCAACCACCATCTGAGAAAAATATTACCCACACCTGGGAGACCCTTCAACATGGCCTGTCATCCTGGCCTATGGGATCTGCCACCTAGTCCCCAGGCAACCTGTCACCGCCCCCTCTGAGGGCTTTCCTGTCCCCAGCTCCTGAGCACCATTCTTCATTTCCCCCAGGTTCCCACTCCCTGGGGTGGGACTGGTGGCCCCACATTACCGCCACCAGGAGATCTTACACCCATACCTATAGCAGCATATCATCATTACCCTGTGAACCCATCCACCACACTCTGAATGTCCATCTGTTACCTGCTCTCAGAGGGGCTGTCACATGACCACTTATCCCCCGCACTGGCAGCCTGTCCACCATCTATATTTAGGATCCACTATTCTCCATAGGCCCCAGAAGTCACATACAGGGAGCCACGTCTGTCACCATGCCACAGCCCCTCTACATCTCGGCTGAAAGGCTTGGTGGGTGCAGCCGCAGTGTGTAACTCTGATGCTGGGAAACCCCGTGCTGGGAGGAGGAAGGGTGATGAGTAATGCTCCAGGTGGAGCGTGCCAGCCCTGAGCCACTCCAGACCAGTGCAGACCCAGAGCTGGCAGCAGCTTGAGGCTCTGAGAGCCCAGCCAGGGCCACCTCACCTCCCGCTCCCGCTCGTTCTTGGTCAAATGCATCTGTTTGAGGATCTGGGAACGCTGCTCCATCACCAAAGTCTTCTCATAGGTGTAAGCAGAGATGTCGCTCTCGTGCTGTGGGCAGGCAGGGTGGTGGGGAAAAAAGCACGAGCTATCAGCTCAGGGGCAAGGCCAAAGGACAGGAGGCAGGCCCCCTTCCTTCTGCCAGCTTGGAGCTTCCCTATCAAAAGGCCTAATCCAATCAACAACTGTGGAAGGCAAGAACGCTGCTCTTTGAAAGCAATGCAGCTCATTCCCTCCTCAGTCCGGCACGGGACCAGGCAAGTGAACTGGTGAATGACTGAATGAGTGGATTAATTAATTACCCAGGTGAATGGGAAAGGAATAAAAAAGGAATAAAGGGATGAATGGATACACACATGAATGGATGGATGGGTGAGTAAGTAAATGAACACATTAATGAATATGTGGGTAGATTAATGAATCCACAGAAGGATGGGTAGATAGATAAATAAACTGAGAATGGATGGATGAGAGGCTGTGTAGTGTAATCCTAGAGCCAGCCTGCCTGGGTTCAAATCCTGGCTTTGACTCATAGTTAGCATTGTTGGACAAATTACATAACCTTTCTTTGCCTTGACTCCCTAATCCATAAAATGGAAATGCTGATGACCGTGTCTGTTTCATTGGTTGCTATGAGAACCAATATATGTAAAGTACATAGAACAGTGCCTTACATATCATGAGCACTATTAGACATGGCTTTTCTTTCTTTCTTTCTTTCTTTCTTCCTTCCTTCCTTCCTTTCTTTTTTGTTAATCCTCACATGAGAATATTTTTTCATTGAATTTTTTTTTTTTTTTTTAGAGAGAGAGAGTGGAAGGGATGGGGAGAGAGCAACAGTGTTAGAGGGACACATCAATTGGTTGCCTCCTGTACTCGCCTGACTGGGCCTGGGGATCGAGCCTGCAAATGAAGGTACAAGCCCTTGACCAGAACCGAACCTGAGAACCCTCAGTCCAAAGGCCAATGCTCCACCCACTGAGCCAAACCAGCTAGGGCTGAAATGGATATTTTTATAAAGAAGAGAGGGAGGGAGGGAGGGAAAGAAGGATGGACCCTTGGATGAATATGTGAAAGGTTAAGAAGTAGATGGGGGGAAGGAATCCAGCATCATAAGATGATTGTTGTTGGGGTTGCCCTAACTGGTGCTGGGGCCAAGAGGAAAGAGGGCCCAGTGGGTGGGACTCCACAACTTTAGGGGTGACTCCTGGGGACTCACCATTTCCACCACCTCCACCTCCGCAGTGATACGCAAATGGTACAGAAATGTGGTCAGGTCCTTCTTCATCTGGATGCTATTGTCGTCCATCTGGGCCACAGTGAAGATACGCATCTTGCACTTCCGCCAGACCTGGAGGGGTGAAGGGGACCCAGAAGGGTCCAGCCCAGATGTAGTGAGGGGAGCCAGGGCCAGAACCTAGAGAGGACCTCGTCCTCACCCTTCCCCTCACCTTACCACACACACATGCAGACCCGAATCCCTAGCTCAGCGACCACGCCCTACACAAGGTCCCCTGCTTAGCGGTGGGTCCCCCATAAAGTATCACTTGCTTGGGTTAAACATTGCTCTCCCTTCTGATGCAAGGGCACCTGCGAGGGAGACAGTCAGTTCCTAACATCTCAGAACGAAGGAGGTGATCGTCTCCCTCCCAGGAGCTCACACGGAGGCTGGCCCCGGCCAGAGCCCCGGAGTCTCGCCCCGGAGTCTCGCCCACGGATGCACACGTGCACACGGACACGCACACACGCTCACCTTGTGGTGCCGCAGCAGGAAGGGCAGCAGCATCAGCATGCCGCCGTCGTGCACAATCCACCAGACGTCGATGCTGCCCTCCGAGAAGCGCTCGGGGTTCCCGGGGAACATGGACACGTTCTTGGTGACCAGCAAGGCCAGGTGGCCAGCTGTGGTTTCCCGGACCAGCTCTGGGGAGGCCAAGGAGAGGACCGGGTGGGAAACAGTGACCCCGGTCCCATCCTGCACCAGCAGCAGCCGCAGGGGCTCCCAGCACCCAGCACCCGGCCCACCCGCTGCACCTTGGCCTTGGACTGAGCAGTCAGAAAACCAGCAACTATGTGGGCCTCCTCACTTATTTGCTGTTTGCCTTTGGGAAAGCCTCTCAACCTCTCTGGGCCTGTTTCTCCGTCTGCCTTTCTGATTGTTAAGACCTCTACCAGGCATGGCCTCATTTAATCCTCCCACTCGCCTTGTAACTGTGACCTACGGACAAAGGAGACAGGACAGCCTGGCCTTAAGAGGGCAGTCTCTTGGTTTACCAGCCGTGTGACCTGGAGCAAACGCCTTACTCCCTCTGGGCCTCAGTGTCACAAGCGGAGATGGCAGTGCCCTGCCCTCCAGGACTGCTGGGAGAATTAGACTTGGAGAAAGCCTCGACGTGTCTGGCACACAGTCTGTAAACGTAAGTTACTATATCACTGTCACCAAGGACACTGATGCTCAGAGAGGGTGCGTTACTTGTGAACAATCACACATCTAGGAAGGGCCAAAAGTGAGATGTAGGCCAGGGCCTCTGTGGCTTCAAAGCCATAGCTCTCACCACTGCCCTGCACTGACTTCTTCACACCCGAGTGAAGGTCAAGACTGTCTCCTTCACACCGGAGTCCCCAGCACCTAGCACAGGACCCAGCACATTGCCAGCTTTGAACCCTGATATGCAGAACCCATCTTTGTCATCCCTGGAAAACTACCCCAAAGCGGGAGAGAGAACCCACAGCCTTCCACCCACCCCACCACGGCCCGCCCGCCACCTCACCAATGAAGTTCCTCCAGGTCTGATGGTCCTCCTTCTGCCGCCAGTTGCGGGGCCAGCCCACCAGCACCGTGTTGTGCTGCAGGCCCCCGAGGCCCCCAGACTGGATCAGGTGGGACACGCCGTCACGCAGGTTGGAGGAAATCACGACCTGGCAGAAGCCTTTCACTTTCTCCGCCTCCATCAGACGCCTGATGGACTGGGGGCGGGAAGGGGGCGTCAGATAAGGACCTGGCTCAGGCCTCCCTGGCCCACCCCGCTCCTTGCAGCCTCCCTTCCTCCATGGTCCCCATCTTTCTTTCTTTTTTTTTAATTATTATTTTTTTATTTTTTACAGAGAGGAAGGGAGAGGGATAGAAAGTCAGAAATATCGATGAGAGAGACATCTATCAGCCGCCTCCTGCACGCCCCCTACTGGAGTTGTGCCCGCAAGCAAGGTACATGCCCCCCGACTGGAATCGAACCTGGGACCTTTCAGTCCACAGGCCGACGCGCTAGCCACTGAGCCAAACCGGTGTTGGCCCCATCTTTCTGAAGCTCAGTTCTGAGCATGTCAGTGCTGATGCCAGCACTGTGCATGGCTCCCCATCATCACTGGCCCCCATTCTTTGTTGATCAATCATATTTCTTCATGATGGAACCCCACACCTCCCACCAGCCATTGCTCATACCTCCCAAAGCTGTAGCTCTCACCACGGCATCCCCCCCCCCCCCCCCCCCCCCCCCCCCCCCCGACTTCCTCCCAGGACTGTGAGCCCTGCAGGAGCCAAGGCTGCTAGCTCTCCACCACCACCCAGACGCCCTACACACGGCCCGCCCAAGTCAAAGGTCACTTTCTTCAGGTGCCACCTCCTCCCGCCCCCCTCCCCAGACCCGAGTGAAACGGAACTCCTCTGCACCGCCAATTTGTTTAACAATCTCTTAAAGTTAGCATAATGATAGGTATTTTAAATGCACATTCAGTCTGCACTGTGAGGGAAGTTTTATGACTCTCGTTTTACAGAGAGGAAATTGAGGCTTAGAGAAATTAAGACTCGCTTTAGGCCATGCAGCTAACAGATGCTGTCACAGGGGTTCAACTCCAGGGGTCTGACTCCATCCACCGCCCTCCTGTCAAACAG
>PVJN01016978.1:0-41319 GCA_004026805.1 Lasiurus borealis
ATGATTCAAGACAAAATTTCATTTATTTGTAATTAGAAATAAATATTTCACAATATATAATTACATATTGTTTTTGTGATTAATCACTATGCTTTAATTATGTTCAATTTGTAACAATGAAAATACATCCTGCATATCAGATATTTACATTACAGTTCATAACAGTAGCAAAATTACAGTTATGAAGTAGCAACGGAAACAATTTTATGGTTGGGGGTCACCACCACATGAGGAGCTCTCTTAAAGGGTTGCAGCATTAGGAAGGTTGAGAAACACTGCTCTAGCGGGAGGAAGACGGAAAATCCCAACTGCACTGAGCCCCACTTCTGACTGTTCTGAACCCCAGTTCCAGGTGAAACTCATATGGGGAAGTCTAGACTGTTGTGAAAAGGAAGGAGTGCATGGAAACTTAAGGGAGCCACAAAAGACAGAGGGTTGGAGGCATGCAAAAGTGCGCGGGAACATGTGCGCGAAAGTGCGCACACAGAGCCCCTAGCTTTCTCTAGTGGGAGGAAAACAGAACATCACAACAGCACTGAAATCCAGTTTGGGGCGAGTCCCTGGGGACCCAGACTCATAAAGGTCCCTAGAGTGCATGGAAACTCAGGGCAACTGGAAAGGCAGAGTTCCAGATGCTCACACGCATGCACACACATGTGAAAGGCAGAGGTCTGGAGGCAAGCACACATGCACAGACACAGCTGATTCTCACAACCAATTGGCTTACAGGTCAATTCCCCCCAGTGATACCAACAACAATCAAAAATTAACTACAACAAGACTGTGCACACAGTTCAGGGGTGCATCAAGATGTCCACCTCAGGTAACTGGGGAGGCAGAGCTACTGGGCCATATAGGGCATCTAACACACAAAGCTACTCTACCAACTCAGGGAAGCAGCGAAATATGTGGAGACAAAAGAACAGATCACAAACGAAAGAAATGGAGGGGAAAAAAATGACTGGATATAGAGTTCAAAACCACAGTTATAAATATTTTTAAGAATTTCCTAGGAAAAATGGATAAATTTAGTGAGACCCAAGAGGAAATGAAAAAGGACCAAGTAGGAATTAAACATACACTGACTAAAATAAAAAATATTATACAGAAACCTAACAGCAGACTAGAGGAAGGCAAGAATCAAGTCAAAGATTTGAAATACAAAGAAGCAAAAAACACTCCACTGGAAAAGAAAAGAGAAAAAGGAATAAAAAAAATGTGAAAATAGTGTAAGGAGCCTCTGGGACAACTTCAAGTGTACCAACATCAGAATTATGGGGGTGCCAAAAGAAGAAAGAGAGCAAGATACTGAATACCTATTTGAAGAAATAATGACCGAAAACTTCTCACACCTGGTGAAAGAAATACACTTACAAGTCCAGGAAGCACACAGAACCGCAAACAAAAGGAATTCAAAGAGGACTACACCGTAAGACACATCATAATTAAAATACCAAGAGCAAAAGACAAGGAGAGAATATTAAAAGCAGCAAGAGAAAAACAGTTCATTGCCTACAAGGGAGCACCCATACAATTGTCAGCTGATTTCTCTACAGAAACTATGCAGGCCAGATGGGTGTGGCAAGAAATATTCAAAGTGATGAATAGCAAGAACCTACAACCAAGACTATTCTGCCCAGCAAAGCTATCATTCAGAATTGAAGGGCAGATAAAGAGCTTCACAGATAAGAAAAAAATAAAGGAGTTCATCAACACCAAACCAGTATTATATAAAATACTGAAAGGTATTCTTTAAGAAGAGGAAGAAGAAAATGGTAAAGGTAAAAATTACAAACAACGAATACGTATCTATCAACAAGTGAATCTAAAAATCAAGTAAATTAAAAATCTGATGAACAAAATAAACTGGTGAATGTAATAGAATTCAGGACATAGAAAGGGAGTGGAATGATAATTCTCAGGGGGAAAGAGGTGAGGGGGGTGCTGGGAGAGACTGGACAAAAATAATACACCTAGGGATGAGGACAATGGGGGGAGGTAAGGGCAGAGGGTAGGGTGGGAGCCAGGTGGAGGGGAGATAAGGAGGGGAAAAAGAGGAACAATTACAATAATCTGAACAATAAAGATTTATTTAAAAAATTAAAAAATAGAGTTTAAGGTCAGGAGAACAAGCACAAATGGAACTCCATAGAGAGAGATCCAATTTAGCTAGGAACAGCTTTAAATCTGTTCAGATTTTCCACAATAGGATATGAAAAATGGGGCATCACAGATGAAACTTTGAATAGAAGTGGCAGAGGCAGAAAGAATTTTCCCCATCCCTTCTGTGAACAGTTGTAACATTTCCCCTAGTCTCCTGGGATAGAGGGAGAAATGAATTTGGGTTCTTTGTTTGCTTGTTTATTTATTTGTTCATTTTTACATTATTACAGTGATGTCACACTTATACCCCTAACTCAGCTAGATGGCTTCACTGATACTTTATTCATGCATTCTAAGATCTAGCTCCCCTCACCCAGTAATCACAGATCTGAAGGCTGAAGGCCAGGCAAACAAGCAAGACCAAGCTTCCTGAATAATGTAGACTATTATTACCTTATAAAACAGAGGCCTGCAGTTCTAGTAGTAGACTCCATTTTTCAAGTTCTTGTAGCTATGACAGGGGAGGGTTTCCTTGATCTACTGCACCCTCCACCAAGAGTTATTGGGGGATAGGGTGTGCATTTACCATGTTCCAACCCACTGAGCTGTGCATCCTAGACAACAAGTCTACACATGAGCACAGAGAAAGGGCACTGGGAAATGGCTGCACTGACAATGTTTACCAATCCAGCCTCCACAGTCATGGAGGCCAAAAGTCCCTAGAAACAAAGGCCCACCAGTGATTGGCTACCAAAGGGGGACCTGGGTTTAGCAATCTGCCCCTTACCCTGTCTCCATCCCTCTCTAACCCCCTCACACCAGTCCCCCCAAAGCTTACCTAAACATAGGTTCTTGAACTTCCTGAACCAGATTCAGAGAAGAGTTGTTGATACTGCTATTGGATGAGCTTGGTTTCAGGCTGCTTCTTCTCTGGATATCTTCAGGCTCTTTTCTCTTCTTCTTGCCAAAAAAATTCTTGAAGACTTTAAATTTAGATTTTTTCTTTCCTAGAAGTTAGGGATGAAAGTGATACATAGTGTGGTGGTGGAAGGAAAGAAAAGAGCCGAAATAGGGTCTCTGTGATATGAAGAAGGACTATGATCCCAGATGCCCTGCAGATCTTGGTTCTTGCTACCAGGGACCACAGCACCACTCTTTTGGTTTGTTCTTTTTTATTTTTTATTGTTTTTAAATATTTTTTATTGAATTTTACAGAGAGAAAGGAAGAGGAATAGACAGTTAGAAACATCGATGAGAGAGAATCATTGATCAGTTGCCTCTGCATACCTCCTACTGGGGATGTGCCCCCAACCAATTACTTGCCCTTGACCGGAATTGAACCTGGGACCTTTTAGTTTGAAGTCGACGCTCTATCCACTGAGTCAAACCAGTCAGGGCTGGTTTGTTTTTTTTAAAAAAAAAATAAGTTTTTAATAGATTTAGAGAGAGGAAGAGAGAGGAAGAGAGAGAAACATCTTTAGGCTGCTTCCTGTACACTCCCTACTGGAGATTGAACCCAAAACTCAGGCATGTACTCTGACCTGGAATCGACCTGGCAACTTTTTGGTGTGACAAAGTATCAGATTTGCTGGTAAGTGCAAAAGCTCAGGCCCCAGCTTCTGTGTGGTGTTTGGGCAGCCTCTGTTTAGGCGTAACTCACCAGGCATTCACTTTTCTCTCAATTTCACACTTCTCTCTGCATACCTAAAACTTAAGTTTTAGCACTAAAAAAGCATTTGTGTCTGAATGCTCTCTAGTCTGCACTTTAATTAGTCTATTCATCTATTCCACAAATATTTATTAATATCAAGCACTTACTACATTTTGGGTATTATGTGAAAGAAATAAGATATAGTTTAAGTCTTAGCTACTGTCCCCTCATCAAGGTTGTAGGCAGACCCTCTTTAAAACCCCTTTAACAATTAGCACAGTGCAAGGCAAGCTGCAAGATGCCAAGTCTTAAGCCTGCTCTAGATTAGGAGACCTCTCCATCATGAACCACATCAGACTCCATGTATGGAGACTAGCCTTGGGTGTGAGCTACAAAGCTGGGAACTGTCCAAATGCTATGTTAACTTTTGAACCCTTAATAGAATTTGAGATAGGTGCCATGTACTCAAGTGTATAAATTGGTCTTTCAAGTTTTCCTTATAAAGGGGTGCCTTTAAATTGCCAGCAGCTGAGTCCTGTGAGGGTTGGTTTCAAGATTTACTAAATGTGTAAGGGTAGATAGACCTATACAGCAGATTTGGGTCAAAACCCACATTTGTATCCAGCAATGTTTATGTAGGTCACCTATACACTGAGTACTCTATGCCCCATAAGGTACAGCAGTGGTGGTCAATGAGCTGACAACTTAGAGCTGACAGATATCTGGACTTCTATAACTAAGCCATTCATTTCCCTATGCAAGCCTAAGGATTATGTATTCTCAAACAGGCAGTAGCTTTCAACATCCTCACCCAATGAGGGCTTGCAGTGTGTCACGCCAGAAAATGCCCCATGGCAGTAAGGTTCCCCTCTCCCCCAGAGAAGAAAACACCATTATTGGAATCATTGCTGCTGTATTGTATATTTGTTTATCCACCATGCACACAGGCAACTCATCTAAGTTGAATTTAGTTTAAAAAATGCATCACATAATGGTGACCTTGTTCTCTTGTACTGCTGCTTGGAAAGAAAACATTTCTAACTAGCCTTTCTTCCCTTAAACCTCCCAATAACCACCTTATTCTCTCGCTAGAAATGACTAATACTAAAAATGTACCCAAATGTTTAGACTTTAAAAAAAATCTTAGGGCCCCAGCGAGTTTGACTCAGTGGGTAGAGTGTGTTCACTCAGACTGAAGGGTCCCAGGTTTGAATCAGGTCAAGGGCACGTACCTCAGTTGCAAGCTCAATCCCAGGCACTGGTGGGGGTGCATGTAGGAAGCAACCAACCAATGTGTCTCTCTCTTATTGATGTTTCTCTCATATCGATGTTTCTCTCTGTCTCTCCCTCTCCCATCCACTCTCTCTAAAAATCAGTTGAAGGATGTCTTCGGGTGAGGATTAACAACAAAAAATCTTGAGAATAGAGAAAAGGCATTTCCTTACCTTCATTCTTCACCAACTTGTATTGCATTGTCATCTTCTTTTGTAGGCCTATGTCTACCTCATATACAAAAAGATAAGTCAGTTGTTTTAGTGTTTGGGGTGCCTAGGTGAGGGAGCCTATCATTAATTTATTTATTTAAATCAGTATATATTTTGAGTTTCTAATCACTCTCTCTGAGGCCCAATACTAAAAAATGGTGACACCGAGATGAATACCCAAAGTCTCTCCTTCAAAGATCCATGCACCATGCTCAGTATCCTCCACCCCATATCATCAATGAAGTCAGACCTCCAGGAAGCCCTAAAAAGGTTCCCCTCTCTCTGTCCTTCCATACCAAGTCTTTCTACATCATACACTAAGCAAAAATTGAGAACAACTCAGTGAGTTGTTAAAATCAGTTTTGTCTTTAAGTTCAATATCTCATTTCATGTCTTAGATTCTTCTTTTTCCTTTTTTTGGTGTCAATAAAGCTTATCATTGTTTAGTGATTTTTGCCTCCCTTTCTATCACTCATGGATACCCATCACTCATAGTTGGCACCATAATTTAGGCAATAATAAACAACTGAGTAAGTTGTGCAACAATAAAAGTTTTAATTGAACCCTATTTAACAGAAGCCTATGGTGGTATCTTTTGTTTCTTCCCCCCCTTTACTTTTTGTTAAATCTGGATTACTAACTATAGTGAAACCTCAGTTAAATCTCTCTGATCGTGGGCTGCTCTGATTTTTTTTCCTGATTGAACAGAAATACTTCCCCTGCCTTAGTAAGTAGAACCTATTAACCATCCCCAAATAAGATTTCTGGCAAACTTTTGAGTAGCAGATTGGAAATGAAAGTGAAGAGATTAGAAGACTAAAAAGTAAATGTGGACTGAGCCTAATGTTAGAAATTTGATATGAATTTGTTTGCTTGTGATTTGATTTTATTTTCTATGGTTGTTAAACATAATAAACAAATCTAGTTCTAGTTATCAAGATTTTATTGAGTTACTTACCCTCATCACTGGCCTCCAGAACTTCCAGATTGGCAGAAGCTTCCCTTAGTGATGCAGCCATAGTAGGATCACTATAGTAAAATATAGAGCAGTGGTTCTCAACCTGTGGGTCGCGACCCCTTTGGGGTTGAACAACCCTTTCATGGGGTCACCTAAGACATCCTGCATATCAGATATTTACATTACGATTCATTAATAGTAGCACAATGACAGTTATGAAGTAGCAACGAAAATAATTTTATGGTTGGGGTCACCACAACATGAGGAACTGTGTTAAAGGGTCGTGGCATTAGAAAGGTTGAGAACCACTGATATAGAGTAAAAAAAGTAAAGGATCATCATTTGATATCCAGAACATAATAGTCCTTATCCTTCTGTTAGAACAGCGATTTTTAACCGGTGTACCACAAGAATTTTAAAAACATGCAATACCTGACTAGTCAGGGGCACTGACCTCTTTTCTCTTAGATTGTCAAATTAAAAATGACAGCAGTCATTACAACAATAGCTGTCTGGTATAAATACCCTGTCTTGAGCCATAAATATATAGGTCATATAATAGAATTTCATATTATTGGTCATGGCACATAATAGGGTTGGGTTTGATTGGTTAATTCTTGGTACCAGAAATCCTTATATACAAGTATAGGTACCTTATTTTTTTAAAGCCACGTTGGAGCAAAAAAGGTAGCTAATTATTATTATTTTGTTGTAAATCAATTAAAATTATACCTGTTTTTTGTTAGATCAGCAAAATGTGTAATATACAACTGAGCTACCCAGCCAGGGCAAACAGGGTTTCTTTTTGTGGTGGTGAAAATGTCCTAAAATCAATTGTCATGATGGTTATAGAAACTTTTGAATATATTAAAACTAGAGGCGCAGTGCACAAATTCATGCATGGGTCAGGTCCCTCAGCCTGGCTGGAGATCGGGCTTATCAGGGGGGTGACCGGGCAGGGGTAGGGACCCCGGAAGGTTGGCCAGCTGCCCCCCGCATTGAGACTGATAGGAGGCTGGCCAGCCAGGGAGCAGCTGCAGGAAGTTGGCCAGCCAGCCTCCCAATCAGGGACAATGGAGAGGTTGGCCAGGGGAGGGGCCACAAGAGGTTGGCAGGCCATGGGAGGTTGGCTGTAGGAACTCACTGACCACCAGGGGGCAGCTTCCTGCATTGAGTGTCTGCCCCCTGGTGGTCAGTGCACATCATAGCAACTGGTACACTGGTCATTCTGGTCATTCAGTCGTAACAGTCACTTAGGCTTTTATATAGAGAGATACATTTATTCTTATACTTTAAATTGATTAATTGTATAGTATGTGAATTATATCTCAATAAAGCTATTACCTACCCCCCATAAAAGACAAATGTAAAAATCTTGATCTATCCCTGGCCATTATGCTTAATGGTTAGATCATAGGCCTGTGTACCAAAGGGTCTCAGGTTCTATTCCCAGTCAAGGGCACATATCTGGGTTTCAGTTTCAATCCTGGCCCCAAATTGGGAGGCAATCAATTGATGCTTCTCTCTCACATCGATGTTCCTTTCCCTCTCTCTCTCTCTCTCTCTCTCTCTCTCTCTCATCAATAAAATCATATTTTAAAAATATATATCAAGCTAACATTTTCCCCTTTCAGGCTGTCAAAAAAATTTTGATGATGTTCCATTGATAAATGTATGCAAAAAATAGACACTCTCATACATCAGGGAATGTGAATTGCTCTGTAAAGAGCAATTTTACATTATCAAAATAAAAATTCATATACCTTTTTATTCAATAGCATCACTGCTAGAACTTTACCCTGTGGATATACTCACACTTGTATACAAAAATATACATGCAAGAATGCTTATCACAGCATTGTTTTACACAGCCCAAAGTGGGAAACAATCAGAGTGACCACCAAAAGAAAAATTCCACCATTCCTTATTCCATGTTGTGGGAGAATTATCTTTCCTTATGCTCTTTTCCATTAGTGCAGATAATCAATTGAGAGTCAACTGTGAATTTTCAACTCAATCTAGCTTTCTAGCAAAAGCTAGGAATGATAGGTCTAGGGAAGCATGTCAGTTGGTATTCAAACTTTTATAAATCATTGCTGACATTTTTATGGGAGTTTTGGGCAGAGGGATATGATGGACACCATAACCCAGAGAAAAGGTGTTGTATTTATACACAACAAGAGGGCTGTAGAGAGGCAAGTGGCATCGAGTGGGATTAAGTAGGTTCTGGGGTTCCCCCCTTCCAGATCTTCTCTGCTCCCAGGCTGTCCTTGCAGCTTAGTGGATGGGCTCCAGGCCCATCTGTGCTGCTGTTTATAGCCATAAGCCCCTTATACACCTCTGGAAGTAGAGAGGGCCTCTGAGGTTAAGGTAAACTTGAGAGGTCACCCAGCAAGAGTGATAGAGGTATTGGAGTTGGAAAGCAAAGGCTTTCCAAACTGTAGTGAGAGCTGACAGGGCCTTAGTATCAGGATGGCTTCAGACTCTCTCACTGAAAAGTCCTATGGTGTGAATTATTTCTTGCTGCAATAAATAATAAACCCAACTTGTTCAACAATAGGTGTGTTCCTGGTGAGCTTTGGCTGATGTTGACACTTTGTTCAAGTCACTCAAACACTATCAGCCAATATCACAATTCTGCCTGAAGATGACTAAGCCCCAGGCTTACCCAGTGCTAACTGGTTTACACACACATACACACACATTCCATCTGGACATCTGGAAGAAGCAAAGGGGTAGGGCAATTCAAAAGGCCCTCGGAAATTCAGAAGAAGAACAGAAAAGTTGTTTGGACTATCACTGGTCAGTTTATGGACCATCTTAATAAATATGGCAACACCCCACCCATGCCACTAAGAAAGGCTTTTTATTTTTATTTTTTATGAACTATTTTTTTAATTTATCTTTATTATTGAAAATACTACAAATGTCTTCTTTGTTTTTTTACCCATTGACTCCCTCCATCCCACCCCTGCCCCTCCCAGACTTTCACCACAATATTGTTTATCTCCATGGGTTATGCATACATGCATATAAATTCCCTGGTTAATCTCTCCACCCCCAACCTCCACCCCCATCTTGACTCTAACAGTTGTTAATCTGTTCCGTGATTCTTTGTCTCTGGATCTACCTAATTCATGAGTTCATTTTGTTCATTAGATTCCACATATGAGTGAGATCATGTAGTACTTTTCTCTGACTGGCTTATTTCACTTAGCATAATTCTCTCCAGGTTCCTCCATGCTGTTGCAAATGGTAAGAGTTAAGGAAGACTTTTCAGACACTGGGGAAATAAACTATCTCTGAGTTTTATAGAAGTACATGAAAAAGGAGCCTATTTTCTAAAATACTGAGTCACAGCAGACTAACATTGTTCTTGACCCACCACTGTCAGGAGTAAAAGAAAGGGAAACAACAACCCGGAAAAGTAGGTGTGCAGTTATTCATATGGAAAATAATGCAATAATTAATGACTACTTATACAAGAATAAACTGTTTCTCATACTCACAACCAAAAATCTACTTTTGTCCCACCCTATGGAAGACTAAAAAGAAAACAAAGAAATGGGCATCTTGGCAGCATCTGAATGCCTAGAAGCACTAATAAAATAATTCAGTCTAACTATCATTTCGTTTAACTAGCTCTTGAGTTTAGACTGTCTCAAAAAAATTTTTGGCATACTTGCTTTATTTCCCCAACTGACTCCTGGGGTCCCTAAGACAGAACCACCATCAGCTGAGCTATCTCCCTTTTAAACAAACCAACCAACAACTACAACAAAACATACAAACATCCCCTCGATGGGAAATCCTTTTCCTGTTACCACCCCATTTCTCTGCATCTCTTTAAATCAAAATTCAAAAATTATCTATACTTACTATATTTATGTCTTCACTTATTCTTCTGTGCTCTCTCCAATCAGGCTTCCAAACCACCTCACCAAAACTGCCCTGGTTAAATTCTTATTTGACATCACAGCAGCAGGACACTCCCTCCTTTTGCGTAATTGTATCACTTACCTTTATCATGAACAGCACTCCTCTAATTTTCCTCATTGGCTGTTCCTTCTTAATCTCCTTTGCTGGCTCTTTCTCCTAAATTTGAAATGTTGTAGCACCCAAGGGTTCTGACCCGGGCCTTCTCTCTATTTTATCTACATTCACTTCCTAGACCCATGTCATTATGTTAAAATATTACTATGAGCCACATAATTTGTAATTTTAAATTTTCTAATAGCAAAAAGAAGCAGGTGATGTTACTTTTAATATTTAACTCAAGAGAACCAAATTATTGTCATTTCAACATGTAATCATTATAGAAATAATATAAGTGAAATATCTTACTACATTCTTATTGTCTTTGAAATCTGGGTTGCATTTTAAACATATAGTACATCTCAATTTGGGCTAGCTACATTTCACGTGTTCAGTAAACACATGTGGCTAGTGGCTACCATAGCCTAGACCAGTGGTCGGCAAACTCATTAGTCAGCAGAGCCAAGTACAACAATTGAAATTTCTTTTGAGAGCCAAACTTTTTACACTTAAACTTCTTCTAATGCCATTTCTTCAAAACAGACTCGCCCAGGCCATAGTATTTTGTGAAAGAGCTACACTTAAGGGGCCAAAAAGCCGCATGTGGCTCTCGAGCTGCATTTTGCTGACCACGGGACTAGATTATCTCATTCAGACTTTAAATACTACCTATATTCTGGATTCCAAAATCTTTCTATTGAGACTAGACCTCTTCCCTGAACTCCATATTCCTATAATCAACTGCCTAGCCACCTCACAGTGCATAATAACTTCTTGGTTCCCCTCACACTGTCTACCCCACATTTTCTTCATCTCAGGAAATGTTACAAATCAGATACTCAGACTAAAGCCTAGCAGTACTTGGTTCCTCTATTTCCTTCCCATGCTACGTTTAATCCAACAGTAAATCCTATGACTTTTCCTTCATTATGTTTCTGAAATGCAACTATTTTTTGCCATGTTTGAACTGCCATTATCTTGTTGCTGGGTTACTGCAATAATGGGTCTCACTGCTTCCATCTTTGCCTCCCTATTCTGCACACAGAACCCACATCAGTCATGTTAGCCCTCTGCTCACCACCTTCCCTCCTCCCTCCAGACCCTCAACCCCCTGACAGTGGCTTACCATCATGTTCAGAGTAAATCCCAGCTCCTTACCTTGAACCTTATGTGATCTGGCCTCAATGTCAATGGCTCACTGCCCACTGATCCTGCTACCCTCCTACTTTCTCCCTTCACTGTCCTTCTTATTAACTCCCAACACATTTGCCCCTTTCAATCTCAGGGTCTTTGCATTTGCTGCTTTCTCTGCCTAGAGGGTTCTTCCCCAAATTAGCTGTGCAGCTGACTCTTTTGTAGCATTCAAGTCAGTTCAAATGTTATTTCCCAGAGAGGACCTCCATGATCATCCTTTTGTAGTATTCAAGTCAGTTCAAATGTGACTTCCCAGAGAGTACCTCCATGATCATGCTAGGATGATCATCCTTCTTTTGTAGCATTCAAGTCAGTTCAAATGTGACTTCCCAGGATGATCATGGAGGTCCTCTCTGGGAAGTAACATTTGAACTGACTTGAATGCTACAAAAGAGTCAGCTGCACAGCTAATTTGGGGAAGAACCCTCCAGGCAGAGAAAGCAGCAAATGCAAAGACACTGAGATTGAAAGGGGCAAATGTGTTGGGAGTCCCCTCCCAGTCTCTCATCACATAATCCTTTATTAACATCTTCACAGCACTCACCACTACCTAAAAGTATGTTCTTTACTGATTTCTTGTCTGTCTCCTCTATCAGATTGTAAACTCCATAAAAGCAGGGACCTTGCGTATTTTGTTCATCACTGGATCTCCTAGCACCTATAATGGTATTTGGCACATAACAAGCAGTTAATAAATATTTGTTGAATGAATGCCCAAATTCAATAAAGGAAGGGGAAGTAAAATAAGAGCCATCTTTGTGGTCGGCAATTTCTTAGAAGTAGAGGCATGCTATAGGAGGCAGAATGAGACTTGTCCTGGGAGAGAAACCTCCTTGTTTCCAACTTAGCAGGACCTGCCTTCTCTTCCAGCAATGTGGGCCCTGCCCTAAGATTATTCACTATGCAGAACTAAGTACACTTGGGCTTCTCTTGTCCTTAGTGCATAGAGTCCATTCTCGGGTGTCCTAGCCATGAGACCCCCTTGGTGTGAAGCCCCACTCAGGTGGGCTAGGCCCTGACCCTTATGGAGGAGGTTTCAGGAACAGACACTCTGACTCTTACTTTACAGCAACCATCACTGGCACAACCTCTTTCTGTTTGCCCACAAGCTGGCTTTATTAACCAGAGATTTGCTTCCCAAGTATTTCCTCATAGAGGCGCCACTATATTTCTTTCATGGGTCTCATGTTAAAAACTCTCAATTGGCTAATAAAAGTCCAAAGTTAATTTGCTTTTTAACTGTACCAGGGCTCTTTAACAATAGCTTTTGGATTGCACTTTTATTTATGATATTCAGCAAAAATTAATGTCACTTCACTGGTATCTAAAAAAAAAAAAAAAATGTTACAATGTTCTCTCCAAAATACCAATCTGACCATGAGCTTCCTTGCTTAAACTAGCTCACCAACTGCCTGCAGTATGAAAGCCAAGTTCTTAACACTCAAGGCCTTCTGCAATCTGGTGCTTCCTGCCCTCCTACATTCTACCAGCAGTCCACCCCCACTCCTACCCTCATGTTCTTATCTCCCAGAATCACCAGTCATTCCCTAAACACACCATGTTCTTTCGCATTCTTTGGTCTTTGCACAGGCTGTCCACTTGACCTGTAATACCACTTCTTAATCCCCCCCCCCATCCTTGAAATCCTAGACATTCTTTAAGACCCAGATCAAAGGTTACCACCCATGCTCTATTCTTTCAGCTCTTTTTACTTGTCTTTGTCATAGCTATTATCACACTGAAAGCAGGGACCACATTTTGCTTATCTAGATTATCATCAGCATCTATCCTGGATATCAGGCATACAGAAGGTGCTCAATAGGTGTTTTATAGATGGATGAATGCAGGAGTGGGCAAGAGGGGTGAAGTGATGAATAGGGATCAGTTGGAAAAGTAGTCCCTTTTTAATAACAATTTGAGACACACTTCAGTAAAAAGATCCCTCTGCTTTAAGTACTAAGAAAAAGCTGGCAAGCTGAGCAAGGAAAGAGGAAATAATGTAGGTTTTTATCCAGTAAATGATGATTGGCCTTCAGAACCACTTCCAGAGTATAAAGTCATATAATAAAGATCATTAGAAAGTCTGGCCAACAGATACATCAGCTGTTATTTAAATGCTTGCTCTCTCACTCTCAGTCAACCCCAGATACTTAAGCCCCAGAGTTGCGTTTTTCCTTCTCAGATTGTCTGACTTGAGGGCTCAACAAGAGTTCTAGGGGAGAGATAGACACACACACACACACACACACACACACCACACACACACACACACAGAGAGAGAGAGAGAGAGAGAGAGAGAGAGAGAGAGAGAGAGAGAGACTGGCCTGTGTTCCCAGGTTGTTGAAAATTTTTAAGCACATCTGGTTCAGGTTCAAGGATTCAGAAGACTGCTTGACAACTTTGCTGCCTTCCCAGAATGAAGAATACTAATGGAAAGCAGTTGGCCTCATTTAGAAAAAAATCTGTGATAGTCAGAATTCTAAGATGGTTCCCAAGATTGTTGCCCCACCTCTAGTGTGCATACCCTATAAATTCCTAGCCCTTGGGTGTGGATGGGCCTGGCCTAATCAGGTGAGCTCTTTTAAAAGAGTGTCTAGAGTTCAGATATATAGAGATTTTGAAGCCTGTTGGCCTTAAAGGAACAAACTGCTAGGTTGTAAAGAGGACCATATGGCAAGGAATGGCAGGTGGCCTCTAGAACTGAGGGCAACCCTTGGTTGAGAGCTATAAAAAAAAAAAAAAACAGCCGAAACTGGTTTGGCTCAGAACTGAAAGGTCCCAGGTTCAATTCCGGTCAAGGGCATGTATCCTGGTTTCAGGCACATCCCCAGTGCAGGAGGCAGCCAATCGGTGTCTCTCTCTCATCCATGTTTCTAACTCTCTATCCCTCTTCCTTTCTCTCTGTAAAAAATCAATAAAATACATTAAAAACAACAACAACAAAAACAGAGACCTCACCCTACAACCTCAAAAAATTGAATTCTGACAACAATTTGTTTGGGAAAAAACCTGGAACCTCAGATGAGCCCTTGTTTCTTGCTGATACACCGATTTCAGGCTTGTGAGGCTTTGAGAACAGGACTTGGTTGTACCATGCCTGGACTCCTGACTCATGGAAACTGAGAGATAATTTGCATTGTTACAAGACACTAAAATTTTTTTGCACTCATTGCACAGCAATGGAAAACAGATATGAGTCCTCCAGGCCCTAGCTCTAATTGAGCAAGAAGCCAAAAGTGGGGTAAGTTTGGAACCATGTAAGCTGTAACACAGAACTCATTGCAAAGCCAATGAGGGCATTGTTGGCTCCATTCCCTCAGTCCACACCACCACAAACATTTATTTTGAAGAACATAACTTGACACTCTTTCAAGTGAATTGACAGCTGAACAGGTTAGGCTCTGCCAAAATGTTGGAACATGCAAAAGCCTCCTGAAGGCTCACCGTGTTAGAGATGGCTTTCCCTACCTGCATGAGAATGTCTCCAACCCCTTTCATATATTGCTATAATAGTGTCCTCCTCAACCAGAGTGTGTGTATCTGCCAATCAGTTGATGAAGATTTCTGGAGTTGGTCATTCTGAGACCCAGCGGGGGTGAGAAAATGATGGCAAATACCTTTCTCCTTGAAACCCCCCAGCCAACTCTAAAGGAAATGTCGGCTCCCAGAAGTCAATTCATTGAGGAACGTGAGCTTCTCCCACAAATGAAAATACCAGAAAGGGCTCCCATTCCCCTTATTAATCGTAAAATAAGCTAACATCCAGTGCAGAAGAGCCACCATCTTTTCCTTGCATGAAGTTGGCAGGAAGGCACCAGAGATTCAACCAGCTCTTGGATTCACACGGTGAGCTCCAGAAGTCCCACTCCATGAGCCACCATCAATCAGAATGGCTCTGATGTGTACAATCACCACACTGCATGGCACAGTTCATTTGGTGGGGGGTTGATACCATGTTCTACTCATATTGCAACCACTGCCATGCAAAAATCAGGGCTTTCTGGGTTAGTCAGCATAACTGGCATTTTCCCAGAAGGGTCCAAGAGCAGCAGCTCTTAGCAGGCTTGAGACCAACTGGTTAGCTCTAGAACTTCTGTGTTTTTTTTAATGTTCCTAGGAACATATGTAAATGCCTTCATGGGATCCTAGATAGAAGAGACCAATTTGATGATCATTCATACTGGCTCCTTGATCCCTGTTTGATATATGCCCAAAGTAGTAACTGTACTATGGATTCTGTGGCACATTGTTTGAAAAAACATCTTCAGCAACCTATGCAAAGCCAATCCTCAAAATGCCCATGGATGTTAGTAAGAAGGCCTACAAGGGATAAAGGGTCACAGGAAGGAGGCTCCAAAGCAAGGGATACCACATAGCAATGTCTTGGAAATGGAGTTCCCCAGGGCCTGGAGTTATACAGGAGAGCGAAAGGATGGAGAAAGAGAAGGGTCCGGAATTGGGCGAAGCTGGAAGATGGCTAATGGGGGTGAGGGTGAGAAAGGCCCAGGTGACCAAGGGCAGGAAGAAGATTCCTGGTACCATCCTCCTGTGTTCAACTCAGGCCTAGAAATGGAAAGGATCACAACACACAGTGCTCAAAGCATTCTCACACTCATCTGCATTCAAACCACATCATTCCTTTGTAGGAAGAGAAACAGGATTGTCCCTTTGAAGGAGTAAATGACATATGCAAAGCTCTTCCCACTAGAGTAAGCACCTCAAGGGGCAAAGTAGCAGTGAGAACCAGGAGAGTAGGAATCTATTAGACTTCCTTAAATGCACAAGGATCTCTAGTCAGAATGGCCTAGGGAAAGAAAATGCGACCCTGGGAGTAGAAACCAGGAGAACTAGACTGAGGGTGGAAGGTGACTGGCCCCTTAACCTGGCTGAACATTGTTCTGTTGTCCATTTAAGAGTGAGAAGGAAGCACACAGCCAGCATCTGAGGCATAAGTGAAATAAGCATGAAAAATAGCAAAGTGCCTGATAAAAACTAAGTGCTCAATAAATAGGGTTTTAAAAATATATGTTTTTATTCATTTCAGAGAGGAAGGGAGAGGGAGAGATACTGGGAGAAATATCAACGAAGAGAGAGTCATTTATCAGTTGCTTCCTTGTGTGGTTCCTACTGAGGATCAAGCCTGCAACCCAAGCATGTTCCCTGACTGGGAATTGAACTGTGACCTCCTGGTTCATAGGTCGATACCCAATGTTGACTGCACAATAATAGTTTAAAAAAAAAACAAAAAACAAAAAACTACTGCTATGGATATGGACAATGGCATGAGAAATGGGTGAGAAGGAAGGCTGTAAGTCAACATCCTGCCCTCAACCTCAGAGATTCTGATTCTTTGTTGGGGGTGGAGCCCAGAAATCTGCATATATATATATATATATATATATATATATATATGTATATATTTTGACTAATTGAAGAGAAACATGCATCTTAACCATCACTCTGCTACACCCACCAGCCAATCAAGAGCGAGTATGCAAATTAACCCAACAAAGATGGTGGCAGCCACAGAGCTGGAGTGAGCAGGAGGCTTGGGTTGCCCTCAGCAATGGAGGAAGTCAAGCTTCCCACTCATCCTGGCAGGCCCTGGCCTCCACTCAAGGCTACAAAGCTTCAATTATAGAAGATAAATAAATCCCAGATACCTGCTTCCAGCTGGCCCTGGCCTCCACTCAAGGAGGCGCTAAAAAAAAAAAGAAAAGAAAAAAAGCCCCTTACCCAGGGTGGCCACATGCCCATGGGGTGAGGGTCCCCTCTGGAGGGCTTGGCCAGCCTGCAAACAGCCATCAGCCCCTCACCCAGCCTGGCCAGGCATCCCAGTGGGGACTCCCACCCTGAAGGAGTGTGGCCAGCCTGAAAACAGCCCTCACCCTATGGGGGCATGGTCAGTCTGCAAACCACCACAGGCCCCAAGAACCCCCATCCTGATCCAGGACACCCTTCAGGGCAAACCAGCCAGCCCCCACCCATGCACCAGGCCTCTATCTATACTAATAAAAAAGTAATATGCTAATTAGACTGGGAGACCTTCCATACATTCTTCTGGACAAAGCCATGGTGGCGGAGCCAAGGTAGAGGTGGTTAGAAGCCAAGAGGGGAGAGCAGTTGTGGATGATCAGGCCAGGATGGGACAGCAGTTGTGGGTGATCAGGCTGGTTGGGGGGTATTGGTGGTGATCAGGCCATGGGGGGGGGCATTGGGAGTGAACAGACCAACAGGGGAGGCAGTTGGGGGTGAGCACACTGACACAAGGGGCAGTTGGGGGTGATCAGGCTAACAGGGAGGAGGAAGTTGGGGGCAACCAGGCTGGCAGACAGAGTGGTTAGTGGCAATCAGGCAGTCAGGCAGGCAGGTGAGTGGTTATGAGCCAGCAGTCCTGGATTGTGAGAGGGATGTCCAACTGCTAGTTTAGGCCCAATCCCTGTAAACTGGCAGTAGGACATCCTCCGAGGGGTCCCAGATTGGAAAGGGTGCAGGCCAGGATGAGGGACAACCCCCCCCCACCCCATGCATGAATTTTGTACACTGGGGGAGAGAGACAGAGAGAGAGAGGGAGTGTGTGTGTGTGTGTGTGTGTGTGTGTGTGTGTGTGTGTGATTTGTGGGTTCAATCCCCAGTAGGGGGTGTGCATGAGGCAGCTGATCAATGCTTCTTATCATTGATGTTTCTATTTCTTTCCTCCTCTTCGTTCCTCTCTCTAAAATCAATTAAAAAGAACATATTTGTCTTTGAAAAATGAATTAAATCTTACCACTATAATAACATGGATGGACCTAAAAGGTATTATGCTTGGTGAAATAAGTCAGTCAGAGAAAGACAAATACCATAAGATTTCACTTATGTGTGGAATCTAAAGAACAAAATAAATGAACTGACAAAACAGAAAAAGACTCATAGATACAGTGAACAGCAGACTGGTGGTTTGGTGGATACTGGAAATATCAGGGGGTACACTTTGGAAAGTTTATGATTATTTAACCACTGTGCTGTTCACCTGAAACCAATCTACATAAATAAAAGCCTAAGCAGCAGAAACAACCAGAACCACTGGTCACTATGAAGCGCACTGACCACCAGGGGGCAGATGCTCAATGCAGAAGCTGCCCCCTGGTGGTCAGTGCAATCCCACAGCCAGCATCTCCCCACCAGCCAACCTCCTGAGGTTCCCTCCCCACTCCACCCCCGGTCAGCAGGCCCCAATTGGCCCACTATCCACCAGCCGCAGTGGTGGCATGGTAGTGAAGGAAGGAGGAGAGGGAGGCAGGGAACCACATGGTGGCAGAGCATCAACAATGGCATCATTGGCATCCAGCATTCCTTCCTTCTGTGCCTGGCTCAGCGACCATTGCCTTCTCTCCCAACCCTGCTGGGGCCTTTGGCCCTGGGCTGGGTCGTGTGGCAGCAGACACAGCTCCTTTTCCAGGGGGCTGAGGGCCAGCTCCTTAATCGGGGCTGATGGCCCACCTCCCATGCCCTGTCCCTACCCCAAGCTGGCGGGCCCCAATTGGCCCACCGCCAGCCCGCCACAGTGGCAGCAACAAGGCAAGGGAAGGAGCAGGAGAAAGGTGGGGAACTGCGTGGTGGCACCGATGATGGCGACATTGGTGTCCAGCATCCATTCCTTCCATGCCCAGCCTAGTGACTGTTGCCTCCTTTCTGGCTTGGCCCTGATAGGCCTGGCTCTGATCAGCCCTGATCACTGGTCAGGCCTAGGGACCCCATAGTTGCAATAATTAATGCACCAGGCCTCTAGTCCTATTTGATAAAAGCCTAATATGCAGATTGTCCCCTCATCCTGAGTTCCACTAGGAGTTCAACCTCTAGACCAGTCACTATGACACACACTGACTACCAGGGGGCAGACACTCTAACCAATAGGTTAGCTTGCTGTGGGCACTGGTGGGCTGGACTGAAAAGTGAAGTGTGATGAGAAAGCCATCAGAAAGCTCCCAGAGTTTGGTCTGAGCCCTAAGCAGAGGTGGGTGGGGGCAGGAGCCAGGAGGGATGGGATGGTGGGGGAGGCTGCTACAGTGATCTGAGAGCTGTGGACTGTGCAGTCCTCCACAGCCAGTGGCATTCTCAGTGGGCAATTTATAATCTTCAGAGCTGCTTCTTTTTATTTGTTAAGTTTCACTAACTACTCCAGGAAAGTGGGTAGCACCATTACAGGGGGACCTGCCAGATGCACCTGCCAAAGACCAAGGGGTGACCCCAGGCTCCCGGGATGCAGCAGAGAGGGGAGGTGGGCTGAGTAGAAGAAACTGAGTCTAAAACTTGAAAGGAAGTAGGAGGCAGCTAGGGGCAGAGGGTGACACCTGCGCAGAGGCCTTGAAAAACTGCTGGGTGGGGGCAGCCAAGGAACCTGGTGCCTCTCCCACAGGACAGGCTCCACATCACTTCCTCTTCCTACCCATGACCCATCAACCAAGCAGTCTTCCAAGGCCCTGCCTGGGCTCACCTGCACTGCCCTGCCCCCCACAGCCCTGCCCCTCCCTGCACAGCCCTTGGGGAGCTCTGCTCCTGGAGGAGAAAGCGGGGGCTGCACAAAGCGGATTATAGAAGGAGGGGCAGAGCAGGGCCCACCAAGTTAGATGGAGGGAGGGAGAGGGAGGCCCCATAGCATTGGGACAGAAATGGGCAGAGAAGGAAGGCCATGGGGAAGTGTTGCCCTTGGTTGAAGTAGAAATCCTGACCCCATTTTACGGACCCCAGGAGAGTGTGTGTGGGGGGAGGGGGGTGTGAAGACAAAAGAGGGTATAAGGGGACTGGATGGATGGAGAGCAAAGATGTATGATTAATGGCCTATTTTTGTTGTTGTTGTTAATATATTTTTATTGATTTCAGAGAGGAAGGCAGAGGGAGAGATAGAAACAACAATGATGAGAGAGAATTGATCTGCTGCCTCCTGCATGCCCCCTACTGGGGGTTGACCCCACAACCCAGGAATGTGCTCTTGACTGGAATTGAACCCAGACCCTTCGGTCCACAGGCCATGGCTCTATACACTGAGCCAAACCAGCTAGGGTGACCCATGGCCTATTTAAAACCACTGCAGTAGGCTGAGCAGGGGGTCTTACCACAATGGTATTACCTGATAATGAAGGTTTCTCTCCTTATGTTGGGGTAATCAGAACTGCAGTGAAGTAAAGACACACCCATGGAGCCTGCAAAGGGTTTCCATGCACATGATGCAATTTACTTCATGTGGCAGCTGAAGAGGATGAGCAGAGCCTTGGAAGGACATGAGGTCTCCAAGACCAGGGGCTGTAGGAAAAGTGTGCACCAAGCATTCCATGCTTTGAGTTGCAATCTATACATATAAAAGCCTAATGTGCTAAGTGTCTGACGAAGCAGTTGACCAACCAGCCACCATAATGTGCACTGACCACCAGGGGGCAGATGCTTCAATGGGTAGGTTAGCTTGCTATGGGGGTCTGGCCAATTGAGACTGGGTGAGACTGGGCTGGACATGCCCTAGAGCCCTCCTGGGCCATTAGGACTGGGCAAGAGGGCCCTGATTAACCCTGATCACCAGCCAGGCAGAGGGACCCCACCGTGCACAAATTTATATTAGAAGTGAACTATAATTGAAAAAAATAAAAAATATTAAATTTTAGTTTATATGTATGTGAAACATTTAAGTGACTGAAACTTATATTTGAATTGTTGAAATTAAATGGTGGGTTTTGCCCTCGCTGGTTTGGCTCAGTGGATAGAGCGTTGGCCTGTGAACTGAATGGTACCAGGTTTGATTCCAGTCAAGGGCACATGCCCAGGTTTCAGGCTTGAATCCCAGTAGGGGTGTGCAGAAGGCAGCCAATCAATGATTCTCTCTCATCACTGATGTTTCTCTCTCTCTCTCCCTCTCCCTTCCTTTCTTAAATCAATAAAAAAATATTAAAAATCAATCAATCAAATAAATAGTGAGTTAGGAGTGTTCAATGTACAATTGTTACAACATTTTATAATATACAATTCTTTAAACTTTTCTATAATTTGAGATTTTTCACAACAAAGTGTTGGGGAAATTTAAAAATGGGTGACAGGGCAAGGGTGGTAAAGAAAAAGGAACTTGACTGATATCTAGAGAGGATTGTAATCACAAAAGAGGATGTTTTGTATTTCTTTTTAATAAACATCTCAGACCTGAGCCTTCAATGGGACCAATTCCATTTTTGGAGACTTGACACCCCTTTTCTTCTATTTATTAGCTGTGAGGCTTCAGACATACCAAGTCCTTTCTTTAACCTCAGTTTCCTCACCTAAAAACTAAGGGGTTGATTTATACTTGAAGCCCAAGGTTCCCTTTAGTCCAGATGTCCTAGGATTCTGCAACTCACTGAGACAATCTTTGAAACCTCTCAGTTCATTCCCAGAGAGGCCAGACTTTGCAAAGGCCAGACTTTTCAGATGCCTACTATAAGCCCTGCTTGAGTTGGGCAACAGGGACCAACCTTCAGAGCAGCCCTTCAGAAACCTGCTAGTAGTTTTAGAAAACTCTTCTACTTTCAGATGGTTTAGAAACCTAAGCTATTTTTCCCACTTAAGAAATGCACAAGATTTCAGATTAGATTTAAAATTCCCCACTCACTTTCTCTTCCCTTTCAAAGGCATTAAAAAAAAATCTTCAAATCAGAAGTTTATCTCTATCAGAAAACTAAACTACCTCATCCCAGAGATTTTCCTCCCTTCTCTAACTCTGAATAAGCAAACAGGCATTTCTTCAACAAGTCTTTTGGATCACTTATATTTGGTTCCTGAAACCACAAGCACAGAAGAAATAAACATTCCTGGAAGAGTAAAATTATTTCCTTCAAAAATAGGTGATGGGGATTTGGTGCAGATATTTTTCACACCTGCTTCCCTTAAAGGGCTTCTGGAGACCCTGTCCAACTACCATAAATGAACAGTGAACTAATGTAGACATTTCTATCCATATGCTTTATGCAAATTTGAGAAAGTAGACTTTTCCTGCTTTATCTACTGGGCTCTGTTCAGAATGTGAGCAGGTAGATGTGCCTGGGTTCCCAGGACCTTTTCCTTTCTTCAACACCTGGGGATCTCAGAAGTCTCTCTTTGACTTAATTTCCCCTTCATTTTTTCCAGGACAGTTGTGCTTATGGAAAGGGGAGATCTAAATGCAATAAGGAAAGGTTAGTAACATAATCCACAGCTTATCGGATGAGCTGGTCCTTGGCCCATGAAATTCTCAGGACAAGAAATAGGATGTAATGACCTTGTTGATATAAAAGTACAAAATAACTTATCCAGTTTTTAGTAGCAATCTTTTCTGAAACAACAGTCCTACATTTGTTACTTTTTAATCTATATCTAGACTTTCCCATATTTGTATCTCTTCTTTTTCTTCTTTTTTTTTTCCATTCCTCATTTTGAACATCTCCCTTATATGCTATAGTAAATAACTAAACTACGTTGTTATACTTTGTTGTGTTTGTAACAAGGAATACAGCTCCAAATGTTCAGATTAGATGAGTAAAATAGTTTATGTTTCTACTATAAAAGAAATTCAAGGACGCCGTTTTAACAATATGGGGACCTTTGTTAAATTTTTCTCATTTAGCCTTGGAGCCAATAGATGAAAGTCTTCCTCTCCCTATCAGGCTCTGAGTCTTTTGAAGACTAGAACATCTAAACAATGAAGATCATTACAAGCTGTGTGATCTTGGACAAATCATATGATTTCTTTTTTATGTATAAACTAGAGGCCTGGTGCATGAAATTCATGCAGGGGTGTGGGGAGATTGTCCCTCAGCCCAGCCTGCACCTCTCCAATCTGGGACCCCTCTCATAATCCAGGACTGCTGGCTCCCAACTGCTCACCGGCCTGCCTTCCTGATTATCCCTAACTGCTTCTGCCTGTCAGTCTGATCACCTCCTAACCACTCTCCTGCCAGACTGATTGCCCCTAACAGCCCTCCCCTGCAGGCCTGGTCACCCCTAACTCCCTCTCCTGCAGGCCTGGTCCCCCCTCAACTGCCATTCCCTGCAGGCCTGGTCACCCCCAACTTCCCTCCTCTGCCAGCCTGATCACCCCAACTGCCCTCCCCTGCTGGCCATCTGGTGGTAGCCATCTTGTGTCCACATAAGAGCAGGATCTTTGACCACATGGGGACAGCCATTTTATGTGTTGGAGTGATGGTCAATCTGCATATTACTTTTTTATTTGATAAGATAGAGGCCTGGTGCATGGGTGGGGGCCAGCTGGTTTGCCCTGAAGGGTGTCCCAGATCAGGGTGGGTGTTCCCTTGGGGAATAGGGTGGCCTGGGCAAGGGTCTTGTGGTAGTTTGCATGCCGCCCATGCCCCCTGGTAACCCACGAGGAGGCCCTGGTATCTGGGATTTATTTATCTTCTACAATTGAAACTTTGTAACCTGGAGTGAAGCCAAGCTTTCTGCTGGTTCTGTGGTGGCAGCCATTTCTGTGGGATTTATTTAGCTTCTATAATTGAAACTTTGTAGCCTTAAGCAGAGGCCTAGGCCTTCCAGGGTGTGCAGAAAGCTTGGCTTCCTCCATTGCCAGGGGCAACCCTAGCCTCCTGCTCTCTCCAGCTCCATGGCTGCCTCCATTTTTGTTGGGATTTATTTATCTTCTATAATTAAAATTTTGTAGCCTTGAGTGGAGGCCTGGGGCCACCAGGGAGTGTGGAAAGCTTGGCTTCCTCCATCACCAGGGAAACCCAAACCTCTCTCCTGCTCTCTCTGTGGCTGCAGTCATCTTGGTTGGGGTTAATTTGCATACTCTCTCCTGAATGGCTGGTGGGCATGGCTTGTGGGTGTAGCAGAGTGATGGTTAATTTGCATATTGCTCTTTTATTAGATAGGATATATTTTTATTGATTTCAGAGAGGAAGGGAGAGGGAGAAAGAGAGAAACATCAATGATGCAAGAGAATCATTGATGGGCTGCCTTCTGCATGTCCACACTGAGGATCGAGCCCACAACCTGGGTATGTGCCTTTGACTGGAATCAAACTTGGGACCCTTCAGTCCACATGCTGACACTCTATCCACTGAGAAAACCAGCTAGGGCCATAAGATTTTTTTTTTTATGCTTTAATTTCCTTATCCACAAAATGAACCTCCTCCCTTCTCCCAAGGATGAAGATGGTATGAATGACAGAATATCATGTCATTTTGACCTTCTGAGGATGAAGCATAGTTACAAAATGGTTAGGCTACAAGTTGGATAAATCTAGGTTTACTCCTAGCTTTTGTCAATTACTAGCCTGTAATCTTGGGCAAGTCACTGAATTGTTCAAATCCTAAATGTCCTTATCTAGTAAGTGGGGCTAAGGGTAGTACCTCCAACATAGGCTAACTGTGAAGATTCATTCATTTAATAGCTATTTCTGGAGTACCTGCTATGTGCTAAGAGATCAGAATAGTGCTCAAAAAATAGAAGGGCTCTGCTCTCACAATTTTGTGAACTAACTTATGTAAAGTTATTGGCATACAGTATAACACATAGGAATCACTCAATACATGTTAGCTATTACCATTACTACCCTCCCCTGGTGTTAATGTACTATGTTTCCTGCTCTTCATAGCTTTCTCAAAAGTAGAGGATGAGACTTCCTCCAGTTACCCATTCTCTCCCCAGCCATCCCCTCTTCCTTCCTCTCTGAAATCAATGAAAATATACTTTAAAAAACAACAACAACACTGTATTTGTGACTAACTCAGAACCCTGTGCTTTATCTTCCAACCTAGTCTATCCATAAATAGTTCAGACTGCTCTTCTAGACATGATCATGGCACAGCAAGGAGAATCCCTTTCCCCATTTTCTCAGAAAGAATTACTAGTATATGGTTTTCCCATACCATCAGCAGAAACTTTCATTTACTTTTTCCATCCCAGAGAAACAGAAATGGAATTATGATTAATTAATTGGTTAAAAGTTGCTCTTTGTTTATCAGCATTTGGTGGCAAGGAACTCACTTTTAGCAGCCTATATCCTTTTCAGTTATTTGACTTAATCCTTGTGAAAACCTTCTGAGGTAGGAATCATTATCTCCATTTAATATATGAGACAACAAAGGCTCAGAAAGATGAAGGCATTTGCTCATGGACACACAGCTAGTAAGAAGGATTGTGAGGATTCAAAACTATGTCAGACTCCAAAGCAGCATGCTCTTTCTATTACATGGCACCAAATATTTTCATGGTGTGTACATGTGTATCTCTCAGGCCAAAAACTATGCTGAGTGGCTGAGCCCTTGGTCTTTGATAGCACACAATAAGCTCCTTGGAGGGGCCCTCTTCTCTCCCAGTGAGCCAAATGCCTTGCTCCTTCATTAGCAGCCTGGGAGCCAGGCTGGTCCATACTGCTCTGGTTTCCCAACCCCAAATGCCAAGATTCCATGCATCTTTAAAATGGTGCCTGGGCTCTCCTGTAACACTATTGGCTGCATGATGAACATTGAAGAGCTCTTGGCTTCCTGCTGCTCTCTAGTACAACTGCCCAATTCAGGAACTCTTACTTTGAATTTAAGACAATTCTACTAAGACAGAACTTTTGCTCTGAATCTAAATAAATGCACAATGCACTCTTATGTGCCAACTTGTAACATAAACCTTACACTTACAGAGAGTTTGGCCTCTTTAAAGCTCCTCTGCAGCCTTTATAACAGTGACTTGCCCAACATTGATTCTCCCAACAATTCTGTGATGTAGACACTTAGGGAAATGGCAATATTCTTATTCTTACTACTGCTATTTTACAGATGAGAAAATCAAGGCCTGAAGAGGCATGGGGACATGCCTTTGGTAACACTATGAGGGCTGAGAGTTAGTGTTCTACCTCTGAAGTGGCCTTTAAATATCCCATGGGAGATGTCCTTTGTAAGTCCTACTGAAGAGTGATTTACAAGATGACAATTACTATACTAATGACAAATCCCTGGCAATTATTACTATCATCTTTTAAATGCTTAATATGCTGGCCACTTTGCTACATGATTTATTTCTAATGCAACATTTCATTGAATATTCATAATCCTCTGAGGAATAGGTCCCATTATTACTCCCATTTTACAGATGAGAAAACTGAGGCTTAGAAGGCTTATAAGACATACTCAAGACCATAAAGTTAAAAATTGATAGACTATAGACACATACTTAAGACTATCTGATCCTAAAACCATGTTTCACTTGTCCACAGTGCCTCTAAAGTTGAGTTCAATATGGAAGCCACTAGGCACATATAGCTATTTAACTTTAATTAAAATTAAATTAAAAGCCAGCTCATGCCCCGGCTGGGTCATTTAATTGGTTGGAGTATTGTCCCATACACCAAAAGGTTGTGGGTTCGATTCCCAGTCAAGGCACATACCCAGATTGGAGGTTAGATCCCCAGTTGGGGCATGTGTGGGAGGCAACCAAACTCTTCTCTCTCTCTCTCTCTCTCTCTCTCTCTCTCTCTCTCTCTCTCTCTCTCTCTCTCTCTCTCTTTCTCCCTCTCTCTTTCTCTAAAAAAGAAACATATCCTTGAGTGAGGATAAAATAAAAAATTTTAAGCCAGCTCCTCAGTCACACTAGCCACACTGCAAGTATTCAATAGCCACACATGGCTAAGTGGCTCTTGTATTGAATAGCACAGATAGAGAAAACCACAGAAATGGAAGTTCACCACAAACATCTATTGAATAGTGCTGACCAAAACACTGGTGGTCCTCCTCAGACTTCTACTTTGGTAATGTGTTCTTAGTTTAAGGCAGAGTTTCTCAGTCTTGACACATTGGCATATGGGGCTGGACAATTTTTTGTTACAGAGGGCTCTTCCTGTGCATTGTAAGAAGAGCCTACATGTTGAGCAGCATCCCTGGCCTCTACCCACTAGATGTCAGTAGCACACTTCCCCATCTAGTTTTGTGCTATGTCAAAATGTCTGCAGACATTGCCAAAAGTCCCACAACCCTGCTGAAAACCTCTGGGTTAAGGTTAGCCTATGCATTTGAAATAATCAAACAGCAAATCTTTTCAATGCCTAAATTTGGTTTTCATTTCTTCCAGTGAATCATAGTTTAAAGCAATTTGCATTAAATGGGTGGTTTTAATAGCTATTGAAGATTTCTTGAAAGAGTAAAAACCATTTAAAGCAGCAGAATGAGCCCTGGCCAATGTGAATTGGTTGGAGTGTCATCCCCTACACCCAAAGGCAATGGGGTTCAATTCCGTCAGGGCACATACTCAGGTTGCAGGTTCAACTTGTGTTTCTCTCTCCCTTTCTCTCTCTAAAATCAACTTTTTAAAAAATGACAGTTTCACCTTAGCTGGTTTGGTTCAGTGGATAGAGCATCGGTATGCTGACTGAAAGATCACAGTTTCGATTCCAGTCAAGGGCACATGCCCAGGTTATGGGCTCAATCCCCAGTAGGGTGTGCAGGAGGCAGCCAATCAATGATTTTCTCTCATCATTGATGATTCTCTCTCTCTTCCTCTCTGAAATAAATAAAAATATATATATTTTTAAAAGTAAAAAAAATAGCCGAAACCGGTTTGGCTCAGTGGATAGAGCGTCGGTCTGCGGACTGAGGGGTCCCAGGTTCGATTCCGGTCAGGGGCATGTACCTGGTTGCGGGCACATCCCCAGTCGGGGACGTGCAGGAGGCAGCTGATCGATGTCTCTCTCTCTCATCAATGTTTCTAATTCTCTATCCCTCTCCCTTCCTCTCTGTAAAAAAATCAATAAAATATATTTAAAAACAGAATCAAACCATGAGTGCATTAATAAGTAGAACAACAAATTGATGTTTCTCTCTCTCCTTTCCTCTCTGTAAAAAAATCAATTAAATAAAATTTAAAGTAGCAAAATGAGAGTGAAGATGCTAATGAGGCTTAGTCTAGTGTAATGTACAATTACTTGCCCTAATTTCCTATCCATGAACTATAACTATGAAATTGTGAAAGATAAAGATGAATTGGTTTATTGAATGTTAATGCAAAAAATAAATTAGTAAATGACAGGAGCAACCAGATCGCATACTACATTTTGGCTACTAATTTCTAGAAATAACAAACAACAAAAATTATGCTACTTCAGAAACTGGGAAAAGAATTCCAAAACTGCTAAAGTTGACCCAACAGAAAAAGAGCTTTTAAAGGATTCAAAAGAAACTAGTGAAAACATTTCCATATAAAATGCTGAAATTTTGGTTGCTGATGAAATCATATGCCTTTCCACATTTTAATATATTCCCAAGAAAACTAAACATAAGGTACACTTTTTCAAATGAAACCTGTCAACTACATCTTCAGAGAAATCTCTAAAAGATCTTGAAACCATTCCTCCTAAATGAATTTTTACAGAGTTGAATATTTTAACTATGTTATAGTCAAAAGAGACAAACTTTTGGTAAACTGGTAAATACAGCAAATAGTTTATTCAAGAGCTTTCCCAATTGTGGGCCTTCCCAAACTCCTACCCTACCCCGTGCAAAAAGTGAGGCTGGGGACCTGGGTACACCTGCCGTTCCATCTGCTCTCCTGTGTGTTCTAATGAAAGGGGAAGTACTTCGAACAGATGCCACAGGGTGAGTGCAGGTTAGCAAAATGCAATAACCAGTCTGAGCCCCTGGCCAGGGAATTAGAGTTAACAGCCTTTCTTCTAAAACTAAAAGCCAGGGGAATTGGGGGGAACACATGGGAAATGAGAAGAAAAAAAAGGAAGCGAAGTGCGATAGGGAATCTCTAATGACCACATTAAATGCTCTTAATTACAGTGAAAAGTGGAAGTTGGGTCTGAGCTAGTAGGTTGAATAGATGCAGCTACATATTTCTGGTGCTTTCTGCTAGCCTATATTTGCCTTCCATAACTGCAAGCTCACATAGGGTCAGGCTTCATGTTCATTATTGCTCCCTGGGTACAGGTAGGTCTCAGGTTCAGGAGAACAGGTTGCAGATAAGGTGGAGACTGTCAGCTACTGGAGGGACCTGCAGGGTTGGAGATCCTCCAACATCTGGGAACTAAGGGTTACGAGGGCCAAGAAAGAATGTATGGGCTCCCTGAGCACTAGCAACTGTAACTCAAAAAAAAGGCAGTATTTGTGGCCTCTAATCTCAACTAGCAGGCCGCACTGATTTTTTATTTTTTGGGGGAAAGGGGGGGTGGGCGTGCACAGGGAAGATTTGCAGCTGAGGGATTCAGGCTGGCTCATCATTAGTTCTTCCCTGGTAAGGTGTCAGGTGCCTGTTGCAGAAGTGCTCAGCCTCAACTTCCTGAATCCTGTTCTTAGAGTGGGAAAAACTGATTGCATGATGTGAAGGGCCCACCAACCTAGCAAGCTCCTGCAGATGACCACTAAGCATCAGAGTGACACAAATGCATTCAGGCCCAATTGAAATGCATATTTTCAGGAATGATCCGTCTATGCCCTCTAATCTATCATCACAAGTCAGTGATAGAACCACAGGATGGCAATGTGTTAGCCTAGGGCAGTCGTCAGCAAACTGGGGTTCATGAGCCTCATGTGGCTCATGAGCCACTGTTTGCCATTTTGTTGACTAATGAGTTTGCCGACCACTGGCCTAGGAGAAGTCCATAGCTTAAGATGTCAGAGTCTTGAGAAGACAGCCTTGGAGAGAAGGGTCAGGTGCAGGTCCAGAACACCTGGAATGGAGAGAGTGCTGAAATGGGAAGGAGTTATAACAGGAGATTTTTAGGTAGCCAAAAGCAAGGTTGCCGTGGCTCACTATCTTGTCTTGAGCTGGCTCTTGGTTCTTTGCTCAGAGGATGATTTTTTTTTATCCCAGGTTGTACAGCTCTACCCTGGAAGGCAGGGTACTAGAGATTCTAATCTTGGAATTATCATTGATTGTGTGACCTACAGAGAATCACTTAATATCTTTGGGGTCCAGTTTCACCACTCTTAAAATGATTACATTTTCACCCATTCCACCATTACAGGATCTTGTCTGGTTAAGCAAGTTATTTTGCTTTTCCTACATCTCCTCACATACTTACACAAAATAGTATCACATAATTCAGGACTACTACTATTTTTCCTTTCTAATAATGTCTATTCACTAAACCCATGATAATTTTCCTATCACCTGCAGTCATTCTATATCTATGAAAATAGTAGTACTTAATTGTTAGTTATCTTAAGCAAGAGCTCTATCTGCAATAATCAGTTTAGAAGTTAAATACCAGAACTTGTACCCTAACAACTTACTTGATTAGAGCAAGGTACCAATGAGGCTAGTAGAATGGAGTCAAGGCCTACAAGCATTTTTGTGGCTCTGAATACCACAAATGTTATTAGTATCTCCTTATCCATGGTTTTGCTTTTCTTTTTTCTCACCCAAGGATAAGGGCATGGAACCCAAAATGTAGGTATGTGCCCAGATCAGGATTTGAGCCTGCAAATTTTTGGCATACAGGACAATGCTCCAACCAATGAGCCATCCAGCCAGGGCCTATGGTTTTGCTTTTTGTAGTTTTACTTACCCTCAATCAACTGCAGTCTGAAAATATTAAATGGAAAATTCCAGAAATAACAATTCGTAAGTTTTAAATTGCTTGCCTTCCTCAGTACCATAATAAAATCTTGTGCTGTTCTGCTTTATCCTACCTGGGATCATCCTTTTTTCCAGTATATCCATACTGTATACACAATCTGCCCATTAGTCACTCATCTACCTTGGTTATCAGATTGACTATCATGGTTGTGTTCAAATAACCTGTATTTTAATCAATAATGGTCTCCAAACAACATATTATTTTTAATATAATATATTGTTGCAGTTGTTCTATTTTATTTTTTTGTTGTAAATCTCTTGCTGTGCCCATTATAAATTAAACTTTATCATAGGTATGTAGGCAAAGGGAAAAATGTAGGGTATATAGGGTTCAGTACTATGCTAAGTTTTAGGCATTCACTGGGGTCTTAGAACATATGCCCTATGATTAAGGGAGGGTACCCATTTCCGCCACTGGTCAAACATCCCCAACTCATATAAGAATGTATATATCTATATATAACATTTAGAATACAGTTGTGATTTGGAGAGGAAACTGTGACCCTATCCTGTGTTTCCACCCAAATTCAACTTTCAAGGTCTACTGGGTTTCCTTGAAAGGGTGCAACCCTCCTGATTTGGCTGATTGCAATTCTAGGAACTCCCCTTTGGGCTTGCATGGGGAGCAATGAATATCTGAGCAGTAGGATTTCCCTTCAGGTGGTCCTCTCCCACTACCTTCTGGAGCCCTGGAAAAAACTCAGAGAAGAGTACCTACCATCACATCAAATAACGAGACTACACATTGTATAGCTTGGAACACACTTATAAAATTAAGACAACTCAAAAAATTTAAGGTGATTTTTCTCCACTCATTTAAATTCTACTCCCTCTTTTCATTCCCCCTCTCCCCCTTGCTCTTCTCTCTCCCTTTTCTTGCCCTCAGCACCCCCCACCCCTTTATATCTTTATTTTCAGTCACACTGGATGTTGACTGGTGCAATAACTAAGTGTTTCGGTGTAACTTAAACACATCATTTAATTGAATTATTGCTGAGAACATTGTTTTAATAGTGTTACTAGTCAATGAAATTAGCTTTGTAAAATTCAGGTTTGTGGGATACTTTAACACGACATGGGCTAGGAATATATATATCTTTCCCCCAATCTTTTACCTAATCCACCTGGTTATATAAACATCTTCCTCCTCTGTGCAGCTCTCCCTTCTCAGGTCCTTGAGTCATTCCTTACAAACTCAGGGAAGATCAAAGAGGTATCACAAAGTACCCTGGGCAACACGATGCACAGGAAAGGAAACTCCAGGAATAACTGGGTATTTTCATGTCAGCCCACTGAGCCTCAGCTTTGCCTTGGCAAGTAAAGTAATCAACAACCGCAATAGCTTTGGGAAGACGCCCCGCTGCCTGTCCCCGTCTGCCCAGCCCGGTCCCTCTTTTGCTGGGGCACAGGTGAGCCAGGTAGGGCCAGCGGCGGGAAAGAGAAAGCCTGAAAGTCAGGGATCGCGTGGCGTCCAGCCGCCCTGCAAGACTTCCTTGGCCACTGAGTTCTGGAAGCCCGCGCCCTGCCGCTTTCCCACGCATATGCACACCTGTACGAGCCCTCCAGGAGTGTCTCCCTTCCAAGCCGCGGGTGCGAAGACAGGATCCCCTCTATGCCTGCCACCCAACCCTGGGTGGCTCCCAACTGCCCCACTTGCTGGCTAGCACCCCGCTTGGACAGGTAAGAGCGAATGCACCCACTACCCGCGCTCTGCCACCCTCCACTCCGCGGAGTCCGGTTGGAGCCCTCACAGCACTCGCCACTTACTCTGGAATCTTCAGACACCCATAGAACCCAGCCATGGTGCTTCCGACGGAGCTGGTGGCCCGCCAGGAGCCTGGCCTGCTGGGGTTTATAGGAAACAGCACTTCGGGAGAATCAATAAGGATGCCACGCTTGCTGGAGGAGCTCTGAACGCCCAGCGCTCACACGCACGCAGCTCCAAATCTGCGGCCGAAGCAACCAGCCAGATGAAGTTTCTTTTCCGAGGCCTCTCTCTGTCTTCTGAACTAGGTCCAAAGAGGGCTGGGCTTGTTCCTTACATGGTCAGAACAGTTAACTCCCCTTTTCTCCCTGCTTCCAACTTTCCGAGACCACAGTATCCTCAGTGCAAAATACCAGATGCTCTTTCTTAGGATCTCTGTATCCCTGCAGGCTAACGAATGTGAGGAGGAGTTTGGAGGGGAAGAAGCCCAAAAGAGTTTGTGGAGACTGTTACCCCAGCAAAGAGGGACAATCCACAGCTTTGGGAAGCAAATGTAAATTAGTCCCTTTCAGGCATTTTTATTCTGCAGGCTGGCGGGGGTGGGGGGTAAGGAGGGAGGGACAAAGGAGTGGGGGGAGGGAAAGCCCGAAAGGGAATTTAAATAGCTAGGCTGCAAGCATTCCCACCTCAATCTGAGCGCTATTTTTGACCCGTCTAAATTGTTTTCTTTAATCCCAAGGAAAACGATTTACTTCCTAAGCAAGTTTAGGGGAAAATAAAATAAATAAAATAAAATAAAATAAAAACCACCAAGAATGTCCTTAAAGCTGTGAACAAAATTTGAATTCCCTTGAGATGAAAATTCCCATCAATGATCGTGTATACATAGTGAATCTCAGTTATAACATGACATATTGCATGGATTCAGAGATAATGTGGATCACATTTTGTCTGCAGAAAATTGAAAGGACAGGAGAGAACAAAATGTGACCTGATGTTGGTTGCCTGGAAGATCCAATAGGGCATCTTTCCCAGCACCAGTCCCTGCTCTAACATCTGAGGCACAGAGACTTGCAACATTCTGATTTTTTAAGTGTCTAGTGAGAGTGTGAACAGCAAGGCAAATGTAAATGTAGTTTTGGGGCTCTTTTTAATTACTGAGAGAAATCAAGGGTTTAAAAAGGTCAAGATTTCTCCAGGGAAGGCAGAGGGTAGGGGGCAGTCATTAAATACCTCAAGAATGGACCTGATCCGAGGGCCTAAGTCTTGCTTCCTTGGAAGAAAAAGGATAAAAAGCCAGTTTGGGGCTCCTTATCCTGGGGGGAGGGGGTAGTGTCTTGGCTAGTCTATAGCAGAGGGCCTGCTTTCCTTCTTTAGTGAGCAATAGGCAACAAACACCGTTTCTGGGATTTCATTGGATGAGTAGACCAAGGACTAAGTTTATATTGTAGATACTGAATGCTGACCTGTGGCTAAAATTTCTATCTAGAATGTATGGCTATTTCTCTATTCATATGTGTCTTACACATTTAGTGTTTTTTGCAATTATGTTTTAATCAAAGAATAACTTCTGGGGTGCCTACCCCAGAGGGTGATTAGAAAAGACCAATTTTTAATTGATTTTATATTGTTATTATTATTATTTGGTTTCTTTAGCCCTAAGGATTTTTAATACATAATTTAGAATAAAATCACAAATAGATTATCACAAGCAACATTCATTTTTTCTTAATCCAATTAGCCATTTCCCTTAAAATTCAGAACCTTCCTCAGGACCTGCCAATTCCTCATTCTTTTTGTCAATCTAAAGACAAACAAACAAACAAAAAACAAAACAAAACAAAAAACATATTTCTTGGGAAGTTGGGATTTTTTAAGAACATCCAGGTCTAGGACTTCTTCTTCTTCTTCTTCTTTACCATATACCTTAAAATTTTGTTTCTTTATCCCAATATTACTTAAAACCAGAAATTTGAATTACATGGCTAACAATTATAGCTAATCAACTTTTCAGTGCTGATCCTAGAAAACAACCTTCAATTGAGCTTTGGATAATGAAACAAGACAATGTTCAGCCATTGATATGAGTGGTATAAATCATCAACACCTTTCATGTTCAAGTCACAAGTTGTGAAGTTGGGAAGGGGTGCAGTCTACTATCCTGCATTATCAAAATTTGTTATATTTTCAGTACTACTACTTTGCACATTGTCTGGAAGGTTATGTGCATGCTCAAGAAACAAATCTTTCAGTACATTTAATTCCTTAGTCAGCAATTTAATTCTTGCTTCCAACTGTTCATTTTCTTCTTTGAGCTGATTCACTTTCTGCAAGGTATCCTGTGCTTTCTGCTTGCTTTTCAACTGGCTGTTTTTCACAGCCATGTTGTTCCTCTCTCTGCATTGACTATACTCATCATTGTTTCCATCCATGTGTGAACTCTTTTTGCTTTGATTGCTTGGAGATGCAGACTTATCTCCTCTCCCAGGGCCAGCTGAGGAACCTGCTGTAAGCTGCTGGCATGAGTCCAAGTATGAATAACACTTATTCCATTCACTCCTGGAATACCATTCTGCTGCAATATCTTGCTCATTTGAATACTTTCTCTTGCCAACACAGAACAGGCAGAAATGAGGGCATGGCAATCAATGGTTTCCACTCTACATGGCCAAGAAATCTTCACATGTGACCTGGTGTGATTCAGCGGTTGAGCATCAATCTATGAACCAGGAGGTCATAGTTCAATTCCAAGTCAGAGCACATACCTGGGTTGCAGGCTTGATCCCCACTAGGGGACATGGAGGAAGCAGCCTATCAAAGATTCTCCCTCATTACTGATGTTTCTATATCTCTCTCCCTCTCTCTTCATTTCCACTCTGAGCAGCCAAGCCTCAAGGCCCCACCCAGCTCAGGCCTCACAGCCAGGAGCTTAATTGATTTTAAACAGAGTGGAAAGGAGAAGGGGAGGGAGAGCGGGAGGGGAGGGGAGGAGAGGTAGAGGGGAGGAGAAGAAAAGAAGTGGGGAGGGAGAGGGAAAGGGAGGAAGGGGGGAGGGGGAGAGGAAGGGCAGGAGAGGGGTAAGGGAGGGAGAGAGAGAGAGAGAGAGAGAGAGAGAGATCTATCATCTATGTATCTATGTGAGAGAAAACAGGGAATGGTTGCCTTCCATATACCTTTACCAGGGATGGAATCCATATCCTGGGAATGTGCCCTGACTGGGAAGCAAACCTATGACCTTTCATGCACAACAATGCTTCAGTCAACTGAGACACACTGGACAGGACAGGAAAGACCAATTTTAACATTGGCCAGAGAAGAAACTAAGTAGGAAGGCAAATCTTCCACCCAAATAGAACACACAGGGAATTTTGTTTTTTGATTATGCATGCTTTGTGCTTACTTGGCCCACTCCTTTATTTCATTGCTCTGAATAATCTACAGTAGAAGGTTCACAGAAAATCCAACCTTCAATTCCCAGACTATACTGATGGCTCCTTCTGAACTCTCACAGCATTTGAGGTCAGGGCTCTGAAGTCAGAGCTGAGTTCAAATCTTGGCTCTGGATAAATTTAAGAGGTGTGATAACTGCATTGGGGTTTTGTGGGGAAATGTCTTTGTTCTTGTGAGATACATGCTGAACTATTTAGAGGTGAAATATAATGATGTCTGCAAGTTTTGCTCAAATAGGTCAGAAAAATTAGAGAGAGAGAGAGAAAGAGAATGATAAAACATGTGGTAGAATGTTAACATTTGGTGACTCTAAGCGAAGCCTATATGGATCTGCATTGTACTATTATTTCTTTTCCTTTTCAATCCTTACCTGAGGATATTTTCCCATTGAGTTTTAGAGAGAATGGAAGGTAGGGGAAAAGACACAGAGAGAAACATCAATGTGAGAGAGACACATCGATTAGTTGCTTCCCATGCATGCCCCAACCAGAGCCAAAGATCTAGCCTGCAACCAAGGTACCTATCCTGAAATTGTAACTGCAATCCTTCAGTCCACAGGCACTCTATCCACTGATAGGGCATTTCTTTCTTTTTTTAAAAAAATTATTGATTGATTTTAGAGAGGGGAGAGAAAAGCATTGATGTGTTGTTCCACTTATTTATACATTCATTGGTTGATTCTTGTATGTCCCCTGACCTGGGATTGAAACCAAAACCTTGGCATATCAGGATGATGCTCTAACCAACTAAGCTAATCAATCGGGGCTGCGCTATTCTTTTAACTTTCCTGTAGTTTTGAAGTGTTTTCAAAATTTAAAGTTGGCAATAAAACCTTAGTTCCATCTGTCTTATCAACTGTGCAGTAAATTTATTTACTCCTTGCAAATCTGAGATCCTTTGGCTCTAAAATTGAGATATTAATAGATCCTATCCCCACAGGGTTGTTATGAGAATTTAAATGAGATAATAAATGTAATGCCCTTAAGCATATTTCCTCCCCCTTAGGAAGGCCTCATTAACTGATAGGAATTACTATTATCATGCCATTGGTATTTAACATTTGATTACTTACTGTCTTTTATTGTTCTCAAGGTGTTTCAAATGCAAATATCATTATCTCCTTAACTTGGACTTTAAGCTTCTGGGGGGCAAGACACATTTCTTACATTTTTCTTTTACCTACAATAATATCTGGCACAGCAACTTATAATTCATAGATAGTGAATAGAATACCTTGTCGAATTGACTTTGAGGTTACTATTCTGTGGGATCTTTGGTTATAGCATAGACTTGGAAATTATCATGTGTCCAAAGGCCATTCATTATTTATTACAGACCAATAGAAGATGATGTTAGCATAGCCTGGTAGGAGCTGGGTAAGAAGATAGAACTATAAAACATTTATTTAAGGAATAGATTTTTTTTTTACTTCTTAAAATTGAAGGTAGATTCCTTCATGCACAACCAGACTATTGGGGAAAAGTGTCTACCTTTTATAAATGCCAACAGGGCATACATTTCATTGCTTGGCTTCCAGGATAAGGATGACTTTTACTAAGCAACTTGGGCATTCCCTAGATGCCAGGACAATAAGGCAGATTTTTAGGATTGCAGGGCACAGCTGCCCCTCCCAATGAAAGGGAGAGTGCAAGCATTGCAAGTGACCCCCACTTCTTGAATAAATGTCTTTGTTGCTTTAGAAGGGAGTCCAATCTTCCTGACTCTAATTGATGATTCCAGTGATTCTAAAATATTCAGGGTAAAACCTGGGCAGGTAGCTCAATTAGTTAGAGCCTTGGCGATCTCCAGGGTTTAGAGTTCAGTATTTTCCCTACCCCCGTCAGGTCACATACAAGAATCAACCAATGAATGTATAAATAAGTGTAATAACAAAAAATAATGTTTCTCTCTCCTTTTCTTCCTCTCTTTTATAAATAAATAAATAAATTTTAAATTAAAAATAAAATATGTGAGGTAAATTCAAATAAACCTTCAGAACTGACTCAAAAACCTTGCCAAGACTTTTAAACACATGGTTCTTGAAAAAAAAATCTTTGTAATCACTAGAGCCTGAAATGGAGAATGGTGAAACTCCAGAGCAGATGCAAGCCATTACAAAAGGTTCCTCTCAATCCTTGTCTCTCCTGCCTTTCCTTTTGGCTTTTGTCTCTCTCCTTCTTTTTCCCCTCTTCCCTCCATCTACCTCCTGAGGCTCAATGAACCAATTCCCACTAAATTCTGGCAAAGAAATGGTGGGTTTAGGAGTTAGGAATAAGTGAGACAAATCAGTTTAGTGTCTAAATCCTTGTGACCCTGCTGATCACAGCATCCCAAGTGGAGTGACATCTCACAAATTCTGGGAAGATAACCTAGAAAGCTGAGTTATGGCTTCTATGGGGCCATTCATCCAGACATTTCAGAAAGCCTTCAGAATATCTGTCCTCACAACACTCTAGGGAGTCTGGGGGCAAGTGAGATTCAGAAATTAAAGACCAACAGAGCCAGAACCATCTCTAAAGAAGCTGGACCTGGAAACATTACATACAGTGGGGCAGAGACCTTTCCCAGCCTTAACATTTGTAAACAGGTCAAATCTGATGGAAATTAACACTAAGGAAGGAGGAAGTAGGTTTGGAGAAGAGAAAGCCAATAAGATTCTAAGTTGGGGGCTGGGGACAGGGAAGAGAAGGCGCCTCCCTGGGATTGGAAGGTTGAAAGGGAGGAATTCTTACATAATGATGCTTACAAAAGTATTTACTTGCTAATGGTAGTGCTTATCCAGAGGATTTGTTCCTTAAAATCCTCTTCCCACTCCTCCCCCTCCACCAGGCAGTCTTCAGACCATTGAGCATCTCCTGCATGGACACCTTGAATTGGAGGAGGGAAGAAACAGCAGGAAAGTCACCCATCACTTGCCTCACTGCATGCTGGTGCTTGTGCTTGTGCTTATAGTGGAGGAAAGCAACCAGATTTGGAGGAAATCTATCTTATATAAAATGTTTAGAATGTAGTTTTATTACTCTCAGGCTATGTATCCAATAACACAAACTTGGCTCCAGGTGTGGTCCTCGGGGACCCACCTGACTGAACAGAGATGAGAAGAGTTTATAAATTGACACTCTGAAATGTCTCTAAATGCACAACCATCCATTCTCCTGCCTGCTAGATTTGCCCTTGTTTCAGGTTTTCCCTTTCCTGAGTAGAAACAAGCTCAGATGGGGTCAATGATGTTGAGAGCAAAGGTGCAAAGATGTGGAAGACCCTTGCCAATTTCTTGCTGGATGCATTCATTTCCTTTCTCCCTGACTGAAAACTCCAAAACCGATTCCCTTCGCTCCCTCCCTCCCCCAGCTTCCTGGCCTTCAAGGTCCTCAGAATAGAATAGTGCTCATGAAGAAAGAGAAATCCTATTTTCTTTTCCCCTACCTCCAGTCATGGCCAAAATAATTATCTCCAAACCGGGAAAGAGAAAGCACACATATTTATTACTCACCCTTCACTTAGCCCAGAGCTTAGAGATGTGAGGTAGCTGGGGCCCCACAACTGCCATCTCCTGGGTCAGAAGCCCTGCCAAGCTGCACTTCCCCTACAGGTAGCACTGTCCATAGACTCCATGCCCCTCTTCACTCAACCATCAACCCAGAGAGCAAAGGCCTAGTCAGGGATGCCACCTTCACTGAAGAAGGGAGATTTACTTGATACAGTAAATGGTGTTTTTACCACCATGAGAAGCAGAAAACTGTTCTGGCTTCCATGTCCAGGTAGCTGAGAGGGAAGTGATCCCCTGGGTCTAGAATCAGTGATTCACACTGGCCTACTCAAATAGCCTCCTGCTGTCATTTTATTCCCTTCATTACTTAACATCCTGGAGCAGGAGTTCCTAATCCTTCCTCTTAGGCCACTGGTATCCTGAGTTGAATGACTGGTCAGTGGGACAAATAAAGGCATGTAGCCAGGGCAGCTGGCCTCCAAGAACTCCCCCCCCCAAAACAGAAAGAAAAACGGGGTTTAAAAAAGCCTAACCTTACACAAACTTATAAAATGACTAAACATAAAAGCCCTTCTCTACTCTTCATCCCCAATAAGTCCATACTTTACTTCTTGGGTTCTTTCCAGGAAACAGAAATTTGTATGCATATAAATACTTTTTGCTTCTTTTTATTTACAACAACAACAACAAACAAACCAAACAAAAAAAAAAAAAACACAGATCATACTCTACACAGCTTTTTCATTTGCTCTTGTTCTACCTAATAAGCTTATCTTGGCACTCTCTCTCTCCCAAGCCAGGAAGGTGTCACACATTCTTTGATAACTCCAAATCAACAGACTCTTAAATAATCCTTGGGAATAAAATTTTGAGAACTGCCCTAGTTGGTTTGGCTCAGTGCATAGAGTGTTGGCCCCTAGACTGAAGGGTCCCAGGTTCGATTCCTGTCAATGTCACACACCCGGGTTGCGCTTTTTCAGATTCCTTATATAAGAGGGGTTAGACAGTTCTCTCTCTCTCTCTCTCTCTCTCTCTCTCTCTCTCTCTCTCTCTTCTCCTCTCCTCTCCTCTCCTCTCCTCTCTTCTCCCTTCCTCTCTGAAATCAATAAAAATATATTTTTTTAAAAATTGAGGACTGCTACACTGACCGCTCTCTCATACTTACTCCCAAAGTCTCTGTCTCATTTCCTAAAAACCTCAGAGCCTTGCTGTGTGCCAGCTGACAATAACTGATAGTAATAATCACACCAACAGACAGATTAACATGCTGCTTGTCTCAAGTCAGGAAGAGCATAGGTCTGCTAAGAGGGTCCCAAAGAATGGTATTAGTGGTAGGAAGTTCAAGTGTCATGGCAGGCTGAGGTGGAATGAGGAAAGGATATAGATGTTCAAGCCACCTTCTATATGTCATCTACTTTACTGCTGAATTTAACTGCTCTGGTGAATTACTACTGGCCTCAAGACGACTTAGCTTTTATTCCTCAATACTGGCCCAAACAAGGGCCCAAGAAAAGGGGATAAACAGAGGAAAAGAAAGATCTTTCTTTTTTATTTTGAGGAGTGGCTCAACTGTTGAGCATCTACCTATGAACCAGGATGTCATGGTTTGATTCCCATCATGGCACATGCCCGGGTTGTGGTCTCAATCCCCACGGTGGGGCATTCAGGAGACAGCCAATCAATGATTCTTTC
>PVJN01016979.1:0-41415 GCA_004026805.1 Lasiurus borealis
CTCCCTTCCCTTCTCTCCTCTCTTTTTCTCTTCTCCTCTTTACTCTTTCTTCCCCTCCCTCCCTCCCTCTCTCCCTCCTCCCCCCTAACCCTCATGACTTCTCAGAACCGATATGGAGGCTCTAGCTAACCACCAACCCCGAAGCATTTAATAATTAATCTCCAAGCCGCGTGTGGTCACCATCCTTTAACAAGAACCGACGCTTCCTCTTTTCTTCCTGGAAACTCGGCTGTTAGCCGTCTTCGGGAAAGTCCCCGCAGCGAGCAGGGAGTTACAGCCCGGGGCCAGGCGGCGGAATGGAGGCTCCCACTGGTGGAGATTCCTACTGAAAACCGGACGTTTGCCGTCCGGTCGCCGGGGTCGCCGTGTCGTCCATAGAATGTTCGCCTTTGGCTCGGTCACCCACCACGGGGGGACGGGCTCCGCGTGAGACCCCTGTGGCGGCACCACAGGCAGGAGGGGGCGTGTCCTGCGAGAGGCACCGCCCCCTGCTGCCTCCCCCGAGACAGATGAGATCCCGCCAGCATTTCCGAGGGTTTTCATGCCAAACACCATTCTCCCAGTCTGAGTACTTCCAACCCTTTCCTCTCGTGAAAAGATACAGCCCTTAACTTGACGTGGAAATAATTTCTGGGTGTGAAAGCCGGGGAGAACAGTAAGAAAAACCCGCAGAAATGTGACAGATTGCAATAGGCTATCTTCCTCAGATCAGCTGCCACTCTGCGGGGAATCAAAGATCATTTTTTTTTTTTTGGCAAAGAAGTAAAAACAGGGGCTTAAAAGAAATCCTTGAAGCACCTGACAATTTGGGTCGTTTTACTTGCTCTCTGCGTGTTTGGCCTGGGTGACCGTTGGGCCTGGCAAATTGGACAACGCTTCGTTGTTTATCATGCGTTTTCCTTCAGCTGCTCACCGGGAAGGGAGTTGATGGAGATGATTGACAAGGGCCAGAGTCAAGATCACAGGGGCCTCTGCTGAGACGGACAGGAGCCTCTGGGGTGCCTCAGCTCTCAGGACCTCTTGTTGCGGGCTGAGAGGGGCTGAGCTGGGACCTGCCAGGATGCCCGGGGCCCCCTGCCTGCGTCGCTGCACCCCCAGAATCAGTGACCAGACAGCGTGGCTCTGTTTGCGGCTGCTCTCACCGCCGGAAACGCCAGTGCCTGCAGCCACCTCGCCCGCCGCCCCCAGAGGCCAGAGCAGCAGGACGCACGGTCTGGCCTTCTCCTGCCTCCACATCTCGCCCGGAGCACCGACTGATGTCAGAGAGCCATGCCCGTAGACACTGGCTGGGACATATGCCAGCTTCCTGGTCACCACGGACACCCGTGACCAGCCACCTCCTCACGGCGACACCAGCGTGGGCCATGACCTCCTTCTGCTCTCCCCAGCCCCAGCTCCGCCTCCGTCCCTCCCCATTGCACAGTCTCAGACGCGGTCAAGGCCTGTGTTGTCAGCGAGCTGGTTGATTTCTCACCAAGGCCCTCACCTGTCAACACAGACAGCGGGTCTTTAGTTCCCTAGCTTGACCCGTGTCCTGCTCGAGTCCGGAAGCCCCAGACTCTGGCCTGCAGGACCTCGTGGATCTAAAGAGAAGGAGACACACCAAGAGAGTCACCAACAGTCCTTCCATGAAAGCTGCCCTGTGCCCTGTGACCACCCCTTGCTCAGATCAAGCCAGCTCCTGGGAGGTGTTGACCCTGGGAGGTGCTGTCCAGAGTGCTGACGGGACACACAAGATCTGGCCGTGGACCCTGGCGGAAGGCGGGACTAGGCAGTGGGAGCAGGGGCCCAGCGGAGGGGCAGGGGTAGAGAGAGGGGGGCAGCGTCGGAGACCGGATCCCACAAGTGAGGAGATGGAACGTGCGCTCCCAGAGGAAGCACAGCCGGAGGGGAACGAAGGGCTGGAGGTGGAGAGGGGCCCGGAGGCCCAGCTTCACCGCGAGGGCCTTCAGCTGCAGGTGGCCGACCCGTGGGAACAGCTGAGGCAGGCACAAGCCACTCTGAACCTGCCGGCCCAGCTTGTCCGTGTGACAGTCACTCAGTTCATAAAGGCTGACACTCACGCGCGGGGAAAACCCGGAGCTGGGGGCACGACCCCACCAGTCTCGGGTCTGTACCCCGTGATGAGGTGAGTCCCACATGTCCATCCTCCCTTCCTGCTCCCTCCTTCCCCTCTCCGCCCTGCACCCGCCATCTTTGGTGGAAAGCAGACAAGAGGCCTAAGGTCAGGGAGAGACCCCCCATCCCTAGTAGCCTAGCTCAGTGGTTGCTAAATTGCGGCTTGAGAGCCACATGCGGCTCTTTAGCCCCTGGAGTGTGGCTCTTCCACAAAATACCACGGCCTGGGCGAGTCCATTTTGAAGAAGTGGCGTTAGAAGAAGTTTACGTTTAAAATATTTGGCTCTCAAAAGACATTTCAGCCGAGACCGGTTTGGCTCAGTGGATAGAGTGTCGGCTTGCGGACTGAAAGGTCCCGGGTTCGATTCCGGTTGGGGGCATGTACCTTGCTTGCGGGCACATCTCCACTGTGGGGCGTGCAGGAGGCAGCTGATCGATGTCTCTCTCTCATCGATGTTTCTGACTTTCTATCCCTCTCCCTTCCTCTCTGTAAAAAATCAATAACATATATTAAAAAAAAAAAAGACATTTCAGTCGCTGTCCTGTTGGTATCTGGCTCTGTTGATGAATGAGTTTGCCAATCACTGGCCTAGCTGGACCGCGAGCTGGTGGGCATGTGCCCTGCAGAGCGCTTCCTGCCTTTCCTTGGCGCATGCCCAGACCTTGGAGTTTCCAGCAAAGCAGGGCGCCCGTGAGCACAAAGAGCAGAGCTGGCAGCTGAACAGGTTCCGCCTGTGCTGACTCTTCTTGAGGATCACGTGTGGGACAAGGTTTCTCTCTCTCTTTGCCTTTTACAGGGGGAAGGGGTGGTTGGGAGAAGTGGGACCCTGAAGTAGATGGTGTCAGTCTAAACCGACATGTCCTGGGATACGAGTGGGGCCCCCACAGAGCTGAGGGCTGCAGGCGACCCTCCGGGGGGCTGATGGCCGCCTACGGAGGCGGAAGCCCGGCATCTCCGCCGACCTTTCCCCTCCGGGTTCCAGCCTGCCACCCCCTCATGGCGGCCAGGCCTCTGGAAGGCCCATCGCTCCCTGCGGTTGCCACCAGCCAGCATTCGATGTGTCTCCCGCTCCTGACTGAGGGCGGCTGGGGTCCTGTGGCTGCCCCCAGATTCAAGGGTGAGGGGTGTGTGTGTGAACCTGGGCCTGCGACGCAGACCGGCCCTGGCGGAGAGCCCCGCTGCTGGGCCAGAGCACCTCCTGCACCTCATCGCCACACTGAACCCGCTGCCGAGCCTGGGGTTCGCCAGATTCCGCAGAAACAAGACAAATAGGAGAAGAAGCAGACTGTGAAGAAATAGGAATGGGATTCTGGAGAGAAAATTGCCTGGTAATAGCTAACACTAGATCATGGCGCACGGACCTAACTGTGCCCAAATGAATGTGTACCTCCACTCCAAACAAACGGTAATTAAACGAGCTGCCGGCAATGCTCGGCTCCGGATCGGCAGCCCTGCGTCCGCCAAGCCGAGGCCGCCCGAGGCCCGGGAATGACAGGCACTGCTTCCTCTGCATCTCGCTTACCTTGTGCTTCGGCGACAGTGGCCGCTCCGGCTTCCCGCTGTCATTGCGGGCAGAGCCGTCCGGCTAACCGGGCATTTCCTACGGGTATTGATCCCGCGTTAGCCCTGCCGATAGAAGTCAAAGAGCTGACCGCCATGGGAGGGGCTTAATTAGCCTCCTGGTGCAGAGGGCCTCTCCCTCCTCTCTGAGATGAAAGGGCGGCATTTTCACTCTGGACAGATCAGAGCCTCTCAGACAACACACAGTTGCACTGATTTCCAAGTCTGCGTGCGGGTGTCAAAGGCCTACGCTTGCCAAAACCGGCATGGCTCAGCGGAAAGAGCGTCGGCCTGCGGACTGAAAGGTCCCAGGTTCCATTCCGGTCAAGGGCATGTACCTTGGTTGCGGGCACATCCCCAGCGGGGGGCGTGCAGGAGGCAGCTGATCGATGTCTCTTTCTCATCGATGTTTCTAACTCTCTGTTCCTCTCCCTTCCTCTCTGTAAAAAAATCAATAATAAAAAAAAATATATATATATTAAAAAAAAAAGGCATACGCTTGCCTCCTCGGAAAGCGTCCTGTGTTCAGAAAAGAGAAAGAGAGAGGCCGTTACCTGGCCAGAGTTACCAACCGGTCCCTCTGCCCGGGCCACACCATGTGGCTACGGTCAGCAGACACCCCCAGCCTCCTTCCCTTTTCCTACCAGAAGAGAGGACCAGACAGAAGCCCTGCCTCTCTCTGGATCTGGGGGTGGGAGAGGAGGGGGGAGGAGAGGGAAGGTCAGAGACCCCCAATGGGCTCCGTTTTTCCGGTGGGAGAGTGCACACCCGGGTCATGAAGGGGTGGAGGTCCCTCATTTGATGATAATGAGCATGAGCGGAAAGGCGATAGGAAGAGGCCTGGAGGGGGGCCGGTCCAGCAGAGGGGCAGCGTCTGCTCTGGTTGCTCTGGTGTTCGGGACCCGAGTCTGCCCTGTGTGGGTGTGGCCTGGAAGGTGGCCCCCCGCTCTGAGCCTCATCTCCTTCATCTGGAAAACGAGGAGGATGAGAGCGGAGGTTGGGGCCACACGGGGTGCTCGCTCAGTGTTTGCCACTCGGTTCCCCACGGGGAGGCCAGGCTGCGTAGGATCCCCGCAGGCTCTGGCTGTGTCGCGAGGCTGGCCGTCTGTGTGAGCATGGGAGGGCCCGTTGGGTTGGTACATGCGCACATACATCGAAGGCCACTCATTTGCCGGGTGCAGCGTCCCAGGGGCAGCAACAGAGAGAGAGGCCTGGGTTTTGTTCCATGGCTCCCTTTCCCTGGTATTTGGGTCCCGAAGCCACTGGTTCTAGCTGTAACTGAGCACACAGGGTCTCCTAAACGTGAGTGATGGGACAGTAACTAGTAATGGCCCCGGGTCTGGGAGCAGCTTTGACCCAATGTTCTGACCGGGACTTGGGCAGCTGCCCAGATCCACCTGCTGCAGCCCCTACCAAGCCGGCCCCGACTGGACGTGTCTGTACAGATATAAAGGGCTTCTCCTCTGCCTCCCTCCCCCTCTCTTCTCCTCCCCCTCCTCTTCCCTCCATCCCTTCTTCCTCGCTCCCTCTCTCTTCCCTCCCTCCCTCCACTCCTGCCTCCCCCACTTCTAGACCATACACCGTCCCTGGGGTGTATGCTGGTTGCTGCTGAAACTCTGGGCTGAGACCAGGGCGGAGATTCCAAGCAAACTTGGTTAGACTCCATGTCCCCACGGCTGCTCTCGGGAACCTCATGGACAGCAATCCTTGTATCTATCCTGTCCCCCCAAAGGAAGTGGGAAATGGGGGTGGGGCAGGAGGCTGGGGGTGGGACTTGAGTCATTTGCACCCTCCCATGTGGTTTCACTCCTTTCGGCCTTCACCACGGACTGCCTGTGTCCATGGGCTAAGCACATAGGCATATGTGTTCTTTGGTTAATTTCTTCCAGGCCCCGCTCCCTCGCCCCGGGCATTTGCTTTTAAATTAGCCACACACATTTATCACGTGCGCTATTAAAAACAGAGCCGTACGAGAGCAAGCTGAAAGGCTTACATCGCTGAGGTTCAGAATGGAATTTACTAATTTTAATGTCAAGTGCATTGTTATTTATCCAGCTTCTTAATGAAAATATAATGCGCAGTAACCTTTAAAAGTTAATATAAGAGGAAGGAGAATAACCGCAAAGATATATTTACGTTTAAGAGTTTCCATAGATCACTCTGTGCCTGGAGCTCAAGGACTCCCTGTAGAAGTCATTGTCTGGCATGTTTTGGGGTGACAAGTGACTGATGCCACCCGATATTTCCTTTCATTTCCCATGAGCCACCCCTTTAGAAGGCGCTTCCCCCTCCAGGTTGAAACCAAGACTTGGCTGGCGGGTAGGCGGTACCTAGAACAAGATGCATAGCCCTCCCTCTTTTTTCTTTTTTTTTTAAACAAAAGTCCATTTTATCTTTATTACATTTCCCCGTGCCAAAAGATTAAAAAATAACAAATGTTCATTTGAAAACTCCACCATTACAAACATGATTAACACAGAAATAAAAGTCGGAGAGATAATCGCTGTAGAAATAGTGTGTGTGTTCTTTCAGACAGCTTTCTCCACGCGAAGAGTGATGCCTCTTTGTGTGCATTTATATAATAATGGCTGACACTTGTTTATCATTTTTTTTTGTGCCCCAGTATTTTACATGGATTGTTAGTTGGTGAGACCCAGGGATGTTATGACACGTGCCCAGCATGGCCCGGGTTTGACACGGGTGATGTGCCGGTAGCACCGTGTGCTGTTCATGACAACCTGCTCTGTTACAAAGTGAGGCGGTTTTGTCACCCACTCCCGAATCTGAGACCTGTTGCCAAGCTCACCACGTGACTGGGGCATCTTTCCGTGTGGGTTTTCAGGGCATACTCTAGTGGCTGCAAACTCTGTCACGTGTGTGGATGACCGAGAACTTACGTAGTCTTCATTAACGGGCGGGCAAGGTGTCTGCAGCCCTTTTCTGTTACACCCAGCGCCGCCGTGATTATCACGTTCCAGGCCTGTGTGTGAGCGGGGGATGGTGTTTTTGAGAACCAGCAAGCAGACAACAACCCTCCTTAAAGGAACCACACACTTGGTACTTTGCTCATCAGTCACAGGTTGGCTTCTAGCTCCAACAGTGGACAACAGGGTGGTGGTTTATCTCACGTCCCACTACATTTGGGTATTACAGTTTTCCTTAACCTTGGCCTACCAGATAGAAAGAGCCGTAGCTGGTGGGTATTGCCATAGTCGCTTATTTGCAATCCTTTGATTTTTTTTTTAGTGAGGCTGAGTGTTTCTTCTTATACCTCACTAGAGGCCCGATGCATGAAGATTTGTATAAGAATGGGCCTTCTCTCCCCTGGCTGCCAGCACCGCCTTTGCTCCAGCCTGGAGCTGCTTTTCTGCCTTCCCACGCTGGCAGAGGGAGGCCCGGAGTGGCTTGGGTGGCGTGGAACATCTGTGTCATCGCCATGGCAAGGACGCAAGCATCCTGCCCTGCCCCCCGCCCCCGCCCCCTGGCCACTCAGCGCCTATGCATGCAAATTAATCCGCCATCTTTGTTGAGTTAATTTGCATACTCACTCCTGATTGGCCGGTGGGCATTGCAAAGGCACAGTCAATTTGCACCTGACTCTTTTATTAGTGTAGATGGCTATTTGCCTGGACTTTCCCCTGGGGATTTTATGTCCTTATCCCCTTTTTATACAGACTTTTAAATGTCATTGTTTTGTAAGGTTTCCTTATACAGTGGTACCTCGAGATACAAGTTTAATTCGTTCTGTAACCTTGAGGCGTGGGAAACTATGAGACGCTCGAGTCGAGAGTCGCAGTAAACTCGTGGGTTGTGTGCAGCTGGCCGATCCGCGCGATTACTCCTATCTCAAATGTTGCTCGTATTTCAAAGCAAAAATCACTCGCTCGACGGCTCGTATCTCAAAAATCTCGTATGTTATGGCACTCGTATCTCGAGGTACCACTGTATATGGAGGTCATTGCTGGATGACCAGGAAGCAAGACGTGATGAGGTAGGTCTTCATAAATCAGCCCAGATAATGGAGCTCAGTGGATGAGTGAAGGAAATATAACCATGCCTGCAGGGTCATACTCTCTGTCAATGAAGACATCACATGCGTGGGCTCCCCCGGAAACGGTGGACAACTTTATTGACACCCGCACCGCCACCGAGAACAATGAGAAAAGCCGGGAGAACTGTGTGCGGGAATTAAGACCTAGATAAATGCAGCCACAGGTGACAGGCACGAACTGGAGAAATCAATCCTCCCCCAAATTTACTGGCAGGCACGAGAGATTAGGCAGAACCAATCAAAAACACCGACAGGTTCGGCTGTTTGTGATCCTGTTATTTTTTTATTTTTTTTTAAATAAAGGGACAAGCACACTCCCAAGTTTATTTGGGAATGTAGAGGCCGCCAGACAGTCAAGGGCACAGTGAAGACAATGGAAAAGTGAGGGTATCTAATCTCCCTCCTGCCAATATTTACTCCCAGCGAGATTTAGGACAGCGTTAGTGGAACCGAGATGGGCGCGTACGGACTGATGTTGCAGAATCAAATCCGTACGTGTGTGCGCGGTTCCTTGAGCGATGGCAGACACAGTCCCTGTTTTACAGACGAAGAGGGGACACCTTTCTCCAAGGTCACGCGCTCCGTCCGCCCAACCGGGAGGAATCGGGGGACTCTCATTCCCAGCGCACCCCCCGCCCTGGCCTCGCCAGTGGGCCGCGGTTTCAGCCGCCGCCGATGGAACACGCGGAGAATGGGGACATAGCTCATGTTTATCGTTTCTCCGAGCACCCTCAGGGCGCTCACGCACACTGGGTTATTAAGACAACTTTTCCCAGCTGTCAGATGTAGTCATTGCCTCTTCTTCCTTGGCGCAGCCAATGGGGATATTAAAAGATTCGCTCGGTAAACTAATTCTTAAAGTTCCCAGAAAAAAAATAGAGGCCAGGCGCTCGCCCGGCCTCTCCCCTAATCTCTTTAGCGCGGCCAGGAAAAATGTACTGTGGTCCTCTCCATTTTCCCCTTCACAGACCGCTGGCGACGCCGCGACGGGGATAATAAGGGAGAAAATGAAATTCTCTCTCCCTTCCCGAGACACCCCGCGCGCATCACTCACCTCCGGCCCTCTGTGCCCCCGCCTGCCTTTCCCTCTGGCTTCCCGCGACCGCCATGTGCATCCGGCTGTCCCTTTAAAAGAGAAAAACCGAGGCTGCGGGGACCACGGGGTCGCCGCGTGGTGAAGTGCTTTCCTAAAATAATCCCGTCCCCGCCTGCCACTCGGACGGGCAATCTTCTCCTCTGCACGGAATGGTTTTCATAGCGGGCGCCGTAGGAGATTACATTTCTCCGGAAAGGTGAACGAGGGAAATGGCTTTCCAATTGAAGGGAGATCGTTATGTTATAGAACCTATTAGGAGGGGGACACCGAGAGAGGGCTCGGGCGACCTCTGCCGTCACGTGGCTCCGTGATGAGGCCCGGCGGAGGGTCAGGTCTTCCCCGCAGTCTGATGCGAGGACGTTTTAGAATTGATGTTCGGGGAGAAAAGCCCGTCATTCCACGCGGCAAGCGGGAGGTGGCTGCCTGTCCCGGCCAGGGCCCGCTCCCTGCCTTCTGCGTGCTCTTTAGGGAGCTGGCAGACGGACAGACGCCTCACTGTCTGGAAGGAGGGACCAGGAGCTGTCCTCACCTTGAGGCCCGGGCGCCCGCTGACCCTCAGTCTCCTCTTGGGGTGAAAGGCCGGGCTGAGGGGGTGTGCGGAGGGCTCTCTGCACTGGTGCCAGGCCAGCCCGGCCCACCTGGCACCGCCCACGGGGCAGCAGGAGGCTGATGGGTTCCTCCGAGTCCCTGCCGAACACGCTCGAGTGTCCTGGCCTCCCTGGGTTGCAGCACTTGTGCCTCCTCTATGATGCGCGTGTGTGCAGGGACCTAGCCCCGCCCCACCCCACAAGACCACTGTCTGGAGGGCACCCAGCGAACCCTAAGCCACCCTGGGAGCCCCCGGGTCACCTGCTTCCTCCATTCACACGAATAACATCTCCTCCTCTGTGCTTTTGGGGACCCACTGGGATAACGTCGCTGCTCGCCAGCTACACAGCAACCAACGCTGCCGAGTTCGAAGTGATGCCACTGCACGTCACTCCCCTTTCAACGTGAGACACTCCACCAGGCCAGTGGGACCTCGGAAACCACAGGCCACCTGCAGCCAGAGCTTCCGCCTGTGAGGTCGCCACACTCATTTCTTAGCGCCCCTCCTGAGAGGCAGAGACCGTCCCGCCTCCGTGGTCTCTTAGAGGCTGCACGCCTGTGAATGCCAGCGGCTGAGACCTCTGTGTTTCTGCTGATAGTGGCAGGCTCTGCTTATACCCAGAGGGCTGGCTCCCCCCCTCCCCCATCCCCGGAGAGAAGCTCGTGGAATAGATGTGTTACAGGTGTGTGTGTTTGGGGTGGGAGGAGCAGGCGAGGAGCACGGAATTGGCGATGGTCCGATGATTCACAGATCGATGGGCCCTGTCACCTGGTTCATGTGATGAATTAGATGCAGGAAGACCGGCACGACGGCTGATGACTATTTATGAAGGTCTGCCACTCGCCGCTGAGCCAGCGCACACCATCCCGAGCCCCGGGAGCACAGCTGAAGGTCCCGGTCGACAGGACAAGCCCCGAAGAGCGGCGCGCTGCACGGCAGGTCGGCGAACAGCTGTCTGGGCGGCTCCGAGAAGCATCTCTGGCTGCGCTTCCGCTTCCGAGGGAGGGCACGCGGCCTTAGCACCAGCTCCGCCCCCACCGCCGAGCGTTCCGGAACTGGAGCGGGAAGAGCAATCCTCTCTGCCATCTGCTGGCCCAGCGGTTTGGCAGGCACCTTGGGGCCGGGAGGGGACTGCACGTGGCGTGCGGAGGACAGCACCCGGAGTTCGCTCTGAGTGGTGGGGTTTAGGGAGAGTGGCCACCCCATCCACTGATCCCCGTGCCACAGCCTGGGCGCCGGCCTCGGGGACCGTCTTCTCCTGGTGCAGGAGCCCGGGGAGAGGCCACGCTCCTGAGCATCCTGAGGGCGTCGTCGGCACGTAGTCAGCACTAGAGTGTGGCTTCTGGGGGTCAAGGTCAGAGGAGCCGAAACAAGCAGGTGGTCAGACATCCAGGGGTGGGAAGGACCAGGTGGAAGCCGACCACCATGAGGTGCTGAGTGGGGCCGGCTCCTGGAGGGCCTTCACACGGCTCCGGGTGCGAGGTGGGTTGAAAGAACGAGCCCCCCGGTGGGAGTGGGGAGGCCGAGAGCATCCGTCTGTGCCCCTGAGAGGGAGAAGCTCATTTCCCAGACCAGACACGGCCCGGCCAGGCGCCTGGCCCATCAGCAAGGTAGCTGCGTCTCTCAGCTCTCTGTCTGCTGCTGGTGATCCACCCACGTGGAAGGCATCCCGACAGCCCAGGGCCAGAGCCAGAGAGCCCGCCGGTGTAATGCGCGCCGAGCCGGCCAGGTGCGGGCAGTCAGGAGGGCTGGTCTCCAGGGATGACTCTGCAGAGGCCCCTCCACCAGGGAGGCCTGTGTCCACTGCACGGTGGGCAGCCACGCCCCGGAGACCCCCGAGGCGCTCAGGGGCTCTCGTCCTGGGGACATGTACTCTCCGTGACGTCGGGAAGAATTCAGGCGCGCACTAAGCGGTCCAGGTCTGTGACCGTGTCTGAGGCAACCCCAAGGAATAAGAACTCCTACTTTGCAGAGCTTCCCAAGAGAGTAACCCCATGGGATGATCAGCACCCCACCAGCGACCGGCCCCACAGTGCCCCGACCAGGGTGGGGACACCGACTGGGCGAGGCCATGCTGTCGGGCCGCCTGAGCCACAGGCAGTTCCTCCCGTGGACGGCGGAGCAGCTGCCGGCTCCACGCCCGCTCCCGCAGGAGGTGACCGAGCGTCCGGGGTGCAGGCCACCCCCTGTGGGTGACTGTGTAGCGAGAGGTCCCTGCTTGGCGGCCTCAGCAGGAGACGTGAGCCAGGTGCCTTTGGTGGGGGAGCCTTGCCAATGTCCCGGGAGTAGGAGGCAGTTTTAGTGTAATTAAACCCCGAATCGCTCAAATTATATAATTGATTGCGTTCAGCTTCAATCACGACTTCTAATTGATGCCAGTCTGCCGCCTCCACACCTGGGCTTGTTGACACCAGGAGCAGGTGGCCCGGCCCTGCTGGGGGAGGGGAGGGGAGTTTGGGGTGAGGTGCTGGAGCGGCAGAGGAAAGGCCCAGAACCAGGGCCTCTCAGTGCTGAAATGGGGGGTGGGGTGGGTGCTCTCTTTACTAAAAGGTGACAGCCAAGTGGAAGACAGCCCAGGGCTGATCTGGCTGCCGCTGAGGATGGGGTATCGCACACCCTCGTATTTGTTCTGAGGACCCGGTCAGAGACTGAGCAATGGGGAGGGAGGTGGAGGAAGTCACCGAGGAAGCAGAGAGAGGTCAGGCGAGCCGCCTCGGGAAGATGCCCAGAGCACCGAGGGCGGGTGTTAGGGCGCGGGGCCGACCTGGCCAGCCTGCAGGGGCGCCTCTGCCAGGCCTCCCTGGCTCGGCGCTCAGCTATTTCCAGAGCGGATTCTGACAAGTTCTCCCAGTCCCTGTCCCGCGTGCACGGAGGTGCGGAGCAGGAAGAAAACGGTAATAAAAGCCGGCGACGACGCCGGGGCACGGGGTAGGTGGGAAGGACACGTCCTCAGCTTTACTTACCCCGCAAGTAAGCCGTCTCCTGCCGGAACACACAGCTGATTAATTCTTAAATCTCCTGAGATCCCTCCGCAAGCAATCCGTTAAGATTTCCTTGAGCCTAGTAAAATTTGGTATTTTTTAAAAAGTTTAATATACTCCTGGCAAAGAGAGTCACATGCCTTTTCATTATTTGAAAGGAAAAGACAAGAATAAGAAGAGGATTTATTTTTATTTATGGGCCAGAAACCGCATTTGAAACAGAGTAATCTGTTTTGCTGGGAGGTAAATCCTCGAGAACATATTGGGCGGGCACGTGGGTGTCTGTGTTTGCACCGCTTTAATCGTCAGCACCGTTTCAATCGTCAGCAGACTGCAGGCCTGCCCGCCAGGCTCCCCGGGCCGGGGCTGGCGGGTGCAGTGGGTGGGCTGCGGCCAGAGCCGGGGCGAACCGGCTGCCCGCTGGCGGGAACACCCGGCCCCCTAGGGGTGAGATCCCCTCACCGGGCGCTGCAGTGAGCTGTCAAAGCACCGTCGTGAGGCAGAGCTTTTCGATTCAATGACAGTCGTGTCATTAGGGGGGAGGATGGCTTGGGTGGGGCTCCTGGCTGAGGGCACAGGAAGGAGCATCCCTGCCCACCTGCTCCGAGCGCTCTGCGAGGCAGGACCCGCATCCTGCCGCCGCCCAGGTCGGCCCCGCAGAACCGAGCGGAATATAAACGCGTGCGGCCGGATGGCGGCTGATCCGCTCGCTGATGAATAACATGAGCCGGTAATTCCAGCCGGGGAGGGCCCTCCGTCTCCCGCTACGCAGGGGTTTTTGAATAGATCAAATGAATTTTTCAGAACCTGCTAATCGTTATACATTATTCTACGCCTCCCGTTTATGCTCCCGTCTTCTCCCGTTGTGTTCATTACATCTGACCGTTTCCCTCACATCCAATACACCCTTTACTCCAATCACTTAGTTTTCAGCAGGACACTGCCCGAGCCTCTGCTCACTGCCTCTGCAGCAAAGGCCAGGCCTTCTAGGAGAGGAGGGGGAGGCGCATGCGTGCCGGGTTCCAGGGGGCTCAGCTCCCGGCTCCCGCTCCGGGTCTGAGAAGGAGGAGAGGACCGTGGAGGGGACACCACACCTGCTGCCGGCCTTTGGATTGGATGACACGAAGGCCTGGACAAGGGAAACCCGTTTCAGGATTGGTCCCTGCGGTCAGGCAGGACCTGGCACCGGAGGGACTACCTTTCCAAGTGCTTCTGATATGGGACATGCCCCCCGCCACCCAGAATCCCACAAATTCACCACCAAAGGGATCAACGTGCCCCCAGTGTCTCACATTCAGCCTCTGGATGGGGGTCGAAAAAACCTTTGAGTCTCAATACACAGGGTCTCCCTGGAAGGATGGTCAGGGCTGTGGAGAGAACCTGGCAGAAGACATCATGATGTCGGGGAGGGTCGCACCCCTGAGACGCAGCCTTGCTATTGGAACAGCCATGGAAGCCAACAGGCCCGGAACAATGGATTCCCGCTGGAGACATTTCGTCCAGATGTTGCACGTGACCTCCCTTTCAAAGACTTTTGTTGCCACTAGAGGCCCGGTGCACGGAATTCAAGCATGGGCAGGGTCCCCAGGCCTGGCTGGTGATTATGGCCCATCAGGACCTTCCAGCTGCCAGCCAGGGCCTCCCTTCCTCACCTCCTCCTGGTGGTCAGCACATGTCATAGCGAGCAGTCACACTCCAGGACTCCTGAATCCCGAGGGGACAATTTGCATGTGAGGCTTTTATATGGATAGATACCGAATGCACCTCTTCCTGTAACTGGAGAAACAGTGCAGCAAGCTCGCCATCACAGGCAAGTCCCTTTTCTTAAAAAAGTAATAATCTTTCCAAAGCGGTGCTGTCAACATGACTGTGACACCCTGTCCCATGACAGTTCTCTAACGCCGCATGCTCGCATGTGCAGGCATGTGGGTCACACCAGGCTGCTTCATCATCCATGCCCAAGGCCGTGTTGGCTGTAAATAAGGAGGAATTTCTTCCTCACATTTGTTTGTTTTTGATCTCTCGTGTCAGTGGTACCTAGAACGCTCAGGCTTTTGTATCTGATTAGCAGATATTGTAGGTACCGACAATTCATCTTGCAGAGAGATGGCATGTGTTCAGCAGCGTTGATAAATACAGCCCAGAGCTGTAAGTGTGTGCTCTACCTCCCTTACAATGTTCTTAGTAACACTTCATTTTCTCTCCCTCACTTTATTGCAAGAACATAGTACGTAACACACATAACATACAAAATACGTGTTCATTGACAGCTGGCCATTAGCAGCTATGTTTTGGAGGAGGGGAAAGTGATACATAGGTTTTTGGCTGTGATTTGTGTAACAGAATAGTTGACACTTCTTTAAAAAAATATATTTTATTGATTTCTTTTTTACAGAGAGGAAGGGAGAGGGATAGAGAGTTAGAAACATCGATGGGAGAGAAACATCCATCAGCCGCCTCCTGCACGCCCCCTACTGGAGATGTGCCCACAACCAAGGTGCATGCCCTTGACGGGAATTGAAACTGGGACCTTTCGGTCCACAGACCGACCTTCTATCCACTGAGCCAAACCGGTTTTGGCGAATACTGTAGTTGGCACTTTTACTCATGTGTCACCACAGATACCTCTGTTCGGCTGGCATGGCCGCCGCACCTGCCACCGAGGCAGCAGGGAAGAGCGAGGGTCTCTCTTTATCCATCGGAGGTCACAGGATTCCAAGGCACAGGTCAGGTCAGGACAGGCCGTGACGGTGTGGGACAAACTCAGGGCCGCTGGTTGGCTCTGGATCGCGCTGGCCAGGAAGGAGAGGAGCGTGGGCACCAGGCTGATTCCCGGGCCTGGCCCAGTGGCCGCCTCCCGAGGACAGAGCCCGGGCCCTCTCCCAGGCGGTGTCCTCCAGAGGCAGGGAGGGCCACAAGCGGAGAAATCAGTGCCTGTCCCTCAGACTTCGCCAAAGCTCTGGGTCACTGAGCATCTCTCGCTAATCACCGTCCAGGCCAATCACGCCGCCTGGGAACAGCTGGCCCCGCGCTGTTGACCGGGTCTGTGCACCGCCCTCGAGCTTCCCGTGGGCTTCTGGGGCGGGGCTCTCGCGCCTGCTTGTTTACCACCCGGGGCGGCTCCGGTCTCCCTTGACGGACTCGGAGGAAGAGGGGGGCCGGAGCTGCGGCTGGAGGAGGCCCCGGAGCCCCTGGGGGCCGTGCAGACAGCGGGAAAGGAGCCAGGACAGGCAGACGGCTCGCCAGCCCTCAGGTAAGGCCGTGGTGGGGCCGCAGAGAATCTTCCCAGTGGCAGGAAAGGGGGAAAGTCCTGTCGCCAGAGAGAAACGTTGGAAGTGAAAACGTCCCCTAACGGGTCCCAGGGCCCCGGCTAAGTGCACGCTGCAGTTCAGCTCTCCCAGGTCAGAGGTGGCTTTCGCTACCGTGACCTCATCCCAGAGACAGTTTTCAGGAGCATAAGCTGGCTCTCAGCCCTCTGGGTGCGGTGGGGCTGCTCCAACAGAGGCACCAGGCCCTCCAGAGGCAGCCTCCAGCCTGGCACCACGTGGTGGGCATTGCCAGGCGGGGGTGGGGCACAGAGTGGGGGTACACCCCCAGTGAGGAGACGCCGCCTGGCCCCGGGTTACAGTCCGGTGGGGAGGCGGACCCAGGGCCATCAGGCACACGTGACAGAGATGTCGGTGTTACAGGTGCCAAGGAGGGGCTTGGGGCAGGAGGGGCTGGTGTTACCGGGAAACCGCTGGGCGGGCTTGTGTTCAGTGATGAAGGCCGTGTGGAGTCATATCAGGCGTTTATTTTCTTATTTTATTTATTGATTAAGGTATTACATATGGTTGATATCTCTCCCAAAACCCCGCCCTTTTTTTTACCTTACCTCTGAGGTTTGATGGTCTGATCGATGCTTCTCTGCCTCTGGATCTGTTTTTGTTCATCAGTTTATGATGTTCGTTATATTCTACAAATGAGTGAGATCATGTGATATTTATCTCTCTCTGTCTGACATTTTGCTTAGCATGACGCTCTCGGGTTCCATCCGTGCTGTTGCAAATGGTAGGAGTTCCTTCCTTTTTTACAGCAGGTTAGTATTCCCTTGTGTGGATGTACCACCGTTTTTTAACCCACTCATCTGCTGATGGGCACTTAGGCTGTTTCCAAATCTTAGCTGTGGTGAATTGTGCCTCTATGAACATAGGGGCGCATATGTCCTTTCGGATTGGTGTTTCTGTTTTCTTGGGATGTATTTCTAGAAGTGGGCTCACTGGGTCAAATGGGAGTTCCATTTTTAGTTTTGTGAGGAAACTCCATACCGTTCTCCACAGTGGCTGCACCAGTCTGCCTTCCCACCAGCAGTGCATGAGGGTTCCTTTTTCTCCGCGTCCTCGCCAGCACTGGTCGTCTGTTGACTTGTTGATGATGGCCATTCTGACAGATGTGAGGCGGTACCGCGTTGTGGTTTTGATGTGCATCTCTCAGATAATTAGTTTTTCATATGTCTCGTGGCTTTCCTTCTGTCCTCTTTCGAAAAGCGTCTATCAGGCGTTTATTGAGAAGGCTGGCCAACCAAGAAGACAGGGTGCTTACAAGCATTCAGATCCTCTTTCAGCAAGGTGCAGGGGACAGGGCTATGAAGGGGAAGGGGCTGGGATGAGGTTGGGACCTGCAGCCCGGGGTCCACAGGCGTCAGCTATTGCCTTCAGTCATCGGGGGATGAGATGACGTGGATGAGAGGATGATGTATGTGGTGGGGAGGTCTGCTTCCTGGATCCACAGCCGAGTCACCTCCTCAATGGCTTCGCACAGGCCTGGAGAAGGAAACGTAAGAAAAACTTACCCCCTCTTCACATATAAGAAACTTGCACCCCTCTTCACATAAGTACATGTGTTCTGAGATTTAAAGTAATACGGCTGTTTTTCAGTTAATTCGGGCGCTCTCTCAGACTGGCGGTGGGCTGGGGTCTGAAGTCTTCTCTGTGGGGGTGCGACCTGGGATGAGGCCTTCACCGTGGGCTGGGGGAAAGGGCGGTGCGCTGGGCGAGCAGAAAGGCAGACGGAAGTGTGTGCAAAGGGCATGTGGAGCAGAGGGTCAGCGGGAGGCCCGTCCTTGGAGCCCAGAGAGCCGGCGTGGCTGGGGTGAGATGGCGCTGGGTGGGGTCCGTCCAGACAGTTTACAAAACGGGGGTGAAAGCTCCCCCGGTTTTAAATAAATGCATTTAAAAAGTCATCGATGGAAATGTCAAAGTCAACTGGAGTTCGAAAGCGGTTTCATTTCCTCCTTCATACGTAATGATCTTGGTCGAGGGTTTAATCAAAATGTATTGGAATTCAATTATTTTTTCTAAAAAAACCCTGAATTTTGGACTGCTCCAGGGGATAGAAAAACTCATTTAAAATAGCCAACTTTAATAATATAAAATAAGACTATCCGGTAATTAAAAATTATATTTAGCCACTGGTTGAATATATTTTAAATTTGTATTGTGATGAAATATTTTCTCCATTTATTATGCTTTGGAGACATGGGAGCCAGAGACGATGAAAAAGACATTTCTCTTTACCACAAGGCTCAGGGCGTCACTGGCGGAGCAAGGCTCATTGGAGGGAAACGGCCCGAGCCACAAGGTCACCTTGTCAGAGGCTGGGGCTGCTGGCCACTCCAGGACTGGGGACAGGCTTCTTGAGACAGAGACCTGAGGCCCAGCGCGTGGCTCGGTGGATAGAGCGTCAGCCTGTGGACCGAAGGGTCCCAGTTCGATTCCTGGTCAAGGGCACGTGCCCGGGGTTGCGGGGCTTCATCCCCAGGAGGGGGTGCAGGAGGGAGCCAATCAGTGGCTCTCATCATGGATGTTTCTATCTCTCCCTCCCCCCCTCTCCGTTCCTCATCTAATCATTAAGAATATATTAACGACAACAACAAAGAAAGACAGGGACATGAGCAAAGTCGGCACCTAGGACATTGGACACACAAAAGAAGTCCCCAAATCTTGTGCAATACCCGAGACGCGGGGACCCGTGGTCCACAGTGAGGGCCGCAGGAGGGCTAGTTCTGCCCAGGACTCCAGGTCTTGGGCAGCGGGCTCCCTGGTCATCGCGATGATGTCTTTGCCGCAGAAACCACCTCATTGGCCAGCCAGCATCCCTCTCTCCCTCCGCCGTGAGCTGAGCAGCACCATGGACCCTAAGCCGGTGCCTCGAGGGCAGGTTGATGCTGTGCCGCTGAGCCTGTGTGGGCACACGCATGTGCATCTCTGTGTGTGTGGGAGCATGCTGAGTGTGAGAATGCCCTTCACTCACTTCTGGGGTAACCTGTCCTACAGTCGCCGTCCAGCATGTGGCAACTGTGATAAAAGCCTCCAGTGACAGGTGTGCTGTGTGGCCGGATGGTTGTGACATGTGAAAAAGAAAGATCACAGTAAAAAAATAAAATAAAATAAAAAATAAGCCAGTGTTTGAGACAGGCAGAACCAGGGAAGCTAGCACAGAGCTTCTGTGGGGGTCGAGTTAGCTGCTTAGCTTCTCTGAGTGACCTCACTTCTCTGAACCCCAACTTCTTCATGTAAAGAATATCCCGGGTCCTGGCCGGTTTGGCTCAGTGGATAGTGTCAGCCTGCAGGCTAAAGGCTCCTGAGTTCCATTCCAGGTCATGGCACATGACCAAGTTGTAGGCTCGATCCCCAGTGTGGGGTGTGCAGGAGGCAGCCGATCAACAATTCTCTCTCATCATTGATGTTTCTCTCTCTCCCTCTCCCTTCCTCTCTGAAATCTATAAAAATGCATGTTTATAAAATCCTGGGATTGAGTTAGACCGCCTGGAACCCGCTAAGATGTCCCCTCTCTGATCTTTCTAATTAGATGTTAGTCACCATGAACCGGGATCTGAACACCGGAAGGAAGGCCTCTTCCCAATGGGCCGCCCGGCGTGCCCATCCTCACTGCACCCCCGACACACCTGCCAGCCTCCAAGGGCAGGTGGGCACGCGGGTGCACACGCTCCCTGCGGCGCCAGGTCCCCTGCTTTCCACGGCCTCACAGGCAGAGGCCGGCTTCCCCCTGCTAAGCAGCATTCCGCGTCACTGACTTGGATTCGGGGGTGCGCTTTCTCAGGAAGCAGTGCGTGAATGTGTCCCTTCTCCCCGAGTTGTCTATTTCTGGGTAATTTTTCCGACAAGTAAATCATGGCTTCCTAAAGCGCAGGGGCATGTGAGCGCGGAGCTCCGAGCTGACTGAGGGGCGGGCGCTGTCCGGGGGCACGGACGGGTGCCGTGGCTCCGCCTCAGGGCCGGGTGCTGCCTCCTCTCCCGTGAGCCCCTCTCCTCCTCCTTCCCCGGTTCTCCCTGGACGTCGCCCTCAAGGGCTCCCTCGGCTGAGATCGCCCCCACCCCTCACAGGCTCTGTCCTTCCATCACCTTCTCTGTTGACGTCATGGAGGATGGGGAGGAACCAGAGACCGATCGGACGGGCCAGGGGGGGCAGTGAGGAGCAGGATGGCACTGAGGTGTGTCCTGTGGGTGCCGGGGTGGAGGGCACCCTGACCTGAGCAGGAACTCGGCAGGGGACAGGCCTGGGGGAGTCTGGGAAAGATAATGAGCTGTGGGCCTCACCTGGTGTCTGCAGCTGGCTGTGCAGCTGGAGATCGGTGGGGCCTGGAGTTTGGGGGGGCGGGTAGAGGCCAGACTGGCTATTGGGGGGCTTCAGTAGCAGGTGGCTGAGGCCACTCAGGGAGGATGCAGCGAGGGGAAAGGGATGGAAAGGGCGATGGGATGGAGACACACGGAGGGCGGAGCCCCGGCTGCTGGGGACCCCGCGGCGAGCTGAGGTCGGAGAAGCGGGGAACCTGCAGACCTGGGCCCGCGTGGAGAGGACCGGGGCTGGGCCTCCGCCAGGCCGGGTGGAGGCATCACGGACGGACAGGGGAAAAGGCCACCTGTGACGAGCCCAGGAGTGAGCAAGCTGCGGCTGTCAGCCCAGGGGATGGCAACGAACCCGTGGAATGCTCTGCCGGCTCCTCCAGCAGCGTCAGAGCCCCGGGGCTGAGATTAAAGCCGAGCCTCAGAACCACCACGGCTCCGCGCCCCGCGGCTCCCGGCACCTCGCGCACTCAGCGTTCCGGGCTCTGCGAGGCGGTTCAGCGCCTCTGGCTCTCCCGGTAGGAACGCCGTCCCCACGAGCATCCGCAGCACCGAAGCCCGGTCCCTGGGTCCTGCCCGGGAAAGGAAGAGCACCTCCACGCCTGCTGAGAGGGAGGGGCCGGGGCTGCTGGGGGCAGAACTGCTCTGTGTCAGTCACCACCGGCCCAACGATGCGGCTTCCAGGTCTGGCCTTGACCTCTGACTCCTGAGTTACCACCTGAAGGACACTTGCCCTGGACACTTCCCGGAACCCCGTGAACAAGAGACTCAACGCTGTTTGCAAAGGCCAGCGTTGGGGGGACGTGCATGAACTCCCCCTCCCCCAATTGGGGACCAATACACCTGCTCGGGACACCTACGGCACCCTCTTCTGAGCAGCACCGGACCCCAGTCTCTCGTGGGGTGCTCTCCTCTCCCCCGTGCCCACCCAGCCCCTGCCTGCTCCGGAGCCCAGCTCTCGGGCCCACTTAGTCACACTCTGTTCCGACTGCTCATTTGCATGCCCGCCTCCCGCGCTCTGGCACGGGCCCCCGAGGACAGGCCTCGTGTCGCTCTTATTTATCGTCATAGCCAGGGCGGGTCTGGGGACGTCCGCTGAGCCAGCGAATGAAAGAAAGCTTTGCCAAGGGAAGAAAAAAAAAAATCACATCATGCAAATAAGCACGTGCTAATTGATGGTTCCTGGGAGCCGGGGAGGGTCTCTCGGGGTTTCTTTTAAGCGGGACACACATTACACGGCCGCGGGAGTCACTTTTAATTAAGCAGACACTTGTGGGCAGCGGTTTGGGGTTTAATCTGTTCAGGTTGCCTGTCGTTCATGAACGAGTCTGTGGTGACTTGCCCTCCAGCGACAGGGGGGGGAGGGGTGCGGAGAGAGCCTGACTCTCCCCAGGCAGCCCCTGCGTTCGCTGGGAGAGTCACTCAGGCCCGAGCAGATGTGTCTCGGGGCAGTTCTGGTCGTAGGGGTCAGACGGGCAGAGGGCTGGGGTGCGGGCGGTGGGACAGGACCTCTCCCTTGACGAGCTGCCTGTGACAGGAGTGGGCGGGCTCTCGCTCTGGGCTAACCCTCTCGTACCCGTGCATTCACTCGAGGCTTCACTTTTCAGCTCGGCCCGGGCCTGCATCCGAGAGGATGAGGAGCAGGCACCGCCCTGGTGGCCACGGAGCTTCGAGTGTCTTTCCGTGCTCCCCCATATGCTCAGCCCATCCACCAGCAACCTGACCCCACAGAGCGCACACATGCGTGCATACACATGCACAGCCACACCCCTGAGCACGCACAGCTACATGTGCATGCACCCCCAGAGGCTTCAGCTATACACTTGCAGAGACACACATGTGCACACGTACACACACAGGCGCAGGTCAGACTCAGAGCTGGGGTGGAGGAAAGCTCCCCCCCGAATTCCTTCCCACAGTCACCCCCCGGGAGCACGGCCGCGTCTCAGTGGCGGCAGAAAAGCAGTGACCGCCTGCTGTCCCGTTTCTGAGCTCGGACACTGCCCTCGTCCCTCCGCGGAAGGACATCACCTGCTTCGGGGAGTTTCTTCAAACGCGTTTCCTTCTCAGCTTCAAAAGGAAGAGCAGGCGGGCGGCTGGGCACGTGAGCAGGTAGTCGGCCGCCGTCCAGAAGCCAGTGCCGAGGGGAGCGCGGGCCTCCGAGCTCCGACCACACACCTCTCCCCACTGCTGTCCTCACATGAAAAGCCAAGGGCAGGGAGGGTGCCGTCCATTTCATTCTCGGAAAACGTTTTGATGGGGACCAGCTCACACGGCTCTCTCTATCACGAGGCGCTAAATCCCGGTGTCCATGGCAGAGAATGAAAGAAACGGAAGGAAACCTCGACTTTGGAGCACACGGCACAGCGGGCTCCAGGCACGCGCTCTGTTCCAGAGGGGACCTTCTGTATTCTCCCGCCGAAGCCACATGTGGTCCTGGAGCGGACAGGAAGGGCATCAGCAGGGCGTGGAGGCGACCAAGTGCCTCGTCCCACCGGTTTGCCTGGTGCTGTCCCCCAACCCCCGAAGCTTTCAGAGCAAAGTGAAGGGATGGGATTTAGGCTGGAGCCTCCGAATGAAGCGCTGAACTCGGGGTACGACAGGTCCTCCACCCTCTCCCTTTGGGGGGCAAACAAGGTCTCCCGGAGCCGGGCAGGGTGAGGGGAGCTGAGCTGCGGGGATTTCCTGTGAACCTGGAGGGGGCACCCCACCGCATGCTGAGGAGGCACGCTCCCCACCGCACATCCGCAGTCATTGATCCTTTAAGCTCCTGGAGCAAACGCGATCGTCCCTATTGGTGGTTAAAATGCAACTCCGGGCACATCCCTGATCCGCTGCTTAGAATCCTGTGCGACTACCAGTCACTCAGTGCCAGCAGTGGGCCCCCCGAGGCCCAGTGGCAGGAAGTCAGAGACCACCTCCGGGAAAGGACAGACGGGAGATTTGCTCTGTCTGCCCGGCATCTCTTTCCAGGACAACACGCGCTGCATCTCCCGAACCTTTCCTGGTTATTTGGGGTCTCGGATCTGGAACAATCTGTGTGTTCTCAGGAGGCGTCAAGATTCCCCGTGAAGCCCTGTGCTTATCACGAGCTGCCCGTGGGACTCGGTGATGCCAGGGTGTCCCCGTATTGAGCCGAGGGCAGTGTGAGGCCACCATCACCTGTGGCAACTGTCATCTGGGCTGGGAGTGGCAACCAGCAGAGAGCAAGGTCAAAGCCGGAACCACCGAGGCCCACGTGGCACGTGGCAGGGCCTGCACCCTCTCCTGGAGCTGCACGTTGGCTGAGGACCCATAATAACAGCTTTTGCCAACTTGGGAGCAGTCTTTCTCCCACGGGAGACGTTAGTCCCCCATTTTTGTTGAACTTGCATCAAGCCTCCCCCTCCCACCCCCCCGCCCCGCCGAAGGAACTGAACCCTAAGTGGTGGTAACCTCTCGGTGTAGGTGTTGCATGCTGCCCAGTAGTTTCCATGCCAGTAGGATCTGTGGGATCAGTTTCCAGGGCTTGGGATCCTGCTACCCGTCTTCCTGGGACCCCGTCTCCTCTCCCCAGAGCTTCATCATCCCCCTCCCCCACTCCTCAAAGCCGGGTCCTAGGAAAAGGCCCGCACAGCAGCTCACAGGGACGCGTGGCACAGCACCCCCTGTTCCGAGCGCATCATTCTGGGTGAGAACACTAAGCCCCGAGCGAAGAACGGACGGGCCCAGGTCCCCGCGTGACTGTGAACCGGCCTAGGTGCTGGGGGATGGAGTTCTGGAGATGCACGTCATGGGGATGCATGGCCTGGCTGGAGAGGAAGTGTCGAGTCACTGGCTGCCACCGGCGTGTGGCCTGGCCCTTCGCTCCCACCGAGAGGTCTGTGGTGGGCACAGGCCCATCTGCTGCTGGGCGAGGCTGTCAGTCTCAGTTCATTGCTGAGCCATATCCACGGGCCTGGCTGCTGTTTCTGACCCGGAGCTGTAAGCTACCATGGACCGAGAGAGGCCAATTGGGAAGGGGGACTGTTGTCCACCATGGGGGGGGGAGTGAGTGCGAGGGGAGGGGGCGAGAGGCTGTTGGCTTGTGCTGGAAAAAGGCCGCAGTTAAAAGGACGCTCTCTGCGTGGCGAGGCTTTCCAGCACGGCCAGTTCACACGGCGGCGTTGCAAATAACCCCCAATTTCCTCTATCGCTCAGAAAACGGAGTGTCCCTTCAGGTTGTCCCTGACATCAAAACGAGTCCAAATGTTAGGCCCATTTGGTTCTGAGTGATCCACAAATGCTGCCCGGGGCGCCCCGCGATGTGCCCCCAAATTGGTGCAAGGAATGGGATCGTGTTCTGCCCAGCGCAGCGCGTCTCCCTGGCGATGGTCCCCTTGTGCTCTGCAGCGTGAAGTGGGGAGGCGGCTCACGGCAGCTCTGGCCCCTCGGGGACGCCATCCAGTTGGGTGGCAGTGGAAAGGCTCCGGTGCAGACCCCATTGGGAGCCAGTGGTCACGCAGCTCCCCACACCCTGGCGCTGTCCCAGGTGCTGAAGACACACCGGGGAGGACAGACAGTAAAAAACCTTTGCCTCCCCAAGAGGGGCACAAGCGAGTCCAGCCAAAGTCAGCCAGACTGGCCCAGGCCACAGCCGGTGACTCAGGGAGGCAATACATGCGTAACGTGCGAAGGCAGAGGACACAGCCCCCACAAAGCCCCTGTCCCCCTGGACCTTAGAGCTTCCGTTCCAGGTGTAGACAGCAGGAGACAGGAAATGATGGGAAGCCGTGACCCATTAGGTGGCACATGCTCTGGAGAGCACTAAGCAGATGTGAAGGAGGGGGCCCTGGGCGTGCCTGTGTGCAGCAGGGGCTCCGCTCCAGCTGAGTGAGCGAGGGCTGGGCAGTTGAGCGGGCCAGCACGGAGGCCGCACGGGGCTGGGCCGGTGGGAATGAGATGGAGGCCGGGAGGGGCCAGGGCCGGCTGAGCAGGGCTGGTTGGCCCACAGAAAGGCCTTGGCTTCGCTCTGAGAAAGATGGGCGCCACTGGAAACCCTGGGGACACGCTCCCCCCTGGCCCCTCTGCTGGGCAGGACCGGGGAGAAAGGCAGCCTCCACCGGGCACAGCCCAGCTCCCTGCCCCGCCTCTGGGAACAGGGGCCGCTGCAGAGATGGTGCGACGTCGTCAGGAGACCCATCGCTCCCGGCAAGGACAGCTGCCGCTCTGCCCGCCGAGAGTTCTGCCAATAAAAAGCCTCCCGCACGCAAAGACACGCTCACAGCAGCCGCACGATGCGTCCCGCAGCGGACCACGGCCGGGAGAGCATCTCCGATCCCGTTCTGTTAGCCCAGCGGCCGCTGCTCCTCTGGGTGTCTTCGGCCTCAGGGGCGAGCGGGTAAAGGTGCCATCATTCAGCCAGGCGCCCTGGCCGGAGGCAGCTGAGGGCTCTGCGGAGGGACCGGCTTGACAGGACAATAACCCAGTGCCCGTGGGTACACAGGATGCTGCAGGCCCACCCAGGAGCACCCCCGCCCCTCGGTGATGAAGACGGAGCACGCAGGCTCCCTGGAGGGGACTGTGAACTTCCTCTGAGATCAGACCATGGACCGGCTTGCCACAAAGGTGCCGGATCAGGTGCCATGATCAGCTGTCTGCCGGGCGTCGCATCTGCGCGGTGAATTCCTGCAAGTTCCCGCCTCCCCGGTGCCTTCTGAGTTTTACACAAGGCAGTTCATTTTTAGAGACTGACTGCGTGCCAGCTGCCACGGTCAGAATACTTCTCTCTCATGCCGCCCGCCTGGGGAGGTTAGAGAAGTGGTGAGTCATCGTGAACATAGAGAGAGAGATGCCCACGGTTTTCCTAGTTGCTGCCATGACTGCCGGCTGGGTGGTGAGCTTCCCCAAGGCCTGGGAAGCCTTGTCAGAGGAAGGAGAGGGAGATGGAAGGATGGAGCGGAGGGGGAAGGAAAGAGAAGGGGAGGGAGGAAGTCAGTTAATTGTCGTCACACCCACGCTCTGGGAGCTCCTCCAAGTCTCACGTGGATCTCAGTGGTCTAGGATTCCACCCTACACGGTGGCAGGGTGGCATCCAGCTGGTGTTCAGAGAACAGCTGCTGTTGAATGAACAAGTTTGGATTGTTTAGCAAATATTTATTCATTGATTTTTCTCGGCTCAGCTCAGCACCCACTGCCGGCCTGTGACGCCGGACAAAACCCACACTGGTGCCACCTCCCATCGGTAGGCCCGATGCCCGCCATGCACCCAGGCTCCCTTCAATATGAGAAGACAATAGCCCAGCGCCCGTGGGTACACAGGCAGGCTTCTGTCACTTCATCCAGGTGCCGGCTGGGGCCCTGGCCGTGCTCCTTCAGAGGTTCCTGACATGGCGGGCCGGGTGCGGGAGAGCGAGGTCACGCCCAGGCCGATCTCAGGACACGGTGCTCGTCCTGAACAGATGGGGCTCCTGGCACCGCTCAGGACCCACGTTATTAAGCACTGACAGCAGAGGGAGAGCCTGGGACCACCCCGAATCTAGGACACGTGCTTCGGGGTGAATCGAGGACACTGTGGTGCTGGTGTTCTAACAATATGCCATCAGCATTTTATATGCGACCTGCTGGACATACGTGTGCATCTCTACGTGCCCAGAAACACGCATGAATGTATCTGTAAGATCTCCACCTCTCACAGTGATCCTAAAGGGCTGGAAGCGCATCTGCCACGTGGTGACGGGAAGAGGGCCGCGGGTCACGGAACTGGAATGGCAAAGGACAGTGGTAGAATTCAAAGGAAACTTCTCCCTGAAGTGACAGAGGGCGTGTCCCCAGACACCAATCGGAGGACAGACATGGTGTCCCTTCTCCCAGAGTCTGGCGTGGGGAGGGGCCTTGGCCAGGCACTTGAGGGTGCCAGGCCAGCGGACAGCAGGGTGGGGCCTAGGGGACAGGTCCCTCTAGGTCCCTGTCTCACTGTAGGGGGTCAGTCTCTGGACATGCCACCGGGCACCTATGGGTTGGCTTCCCATTCTGAGATGCCCTTCCTTTGCTGTCCCCTATCACCCCTTATTTCCATCTTATCCTCACCCTTACTCCCCCTCTTGTTGAACATTGAGGTGGTGGCCATGTGCCGAGGCTGGGCCTTCTGGTCCAGGCGAGGGCCCTCCCCCCGAGGGTAAGAGGCGGCTGCTCTGCGTCGCTGAGCCATTTGGTGCCTCGGAGACCATGCCACAGAGGTGGGCTTTCTCTCCTACACCCGATTGCCTGGGACCAGTCCCACCCGCAGGAGGGAAGGACATCATCAGGGTGGGCCCATGGTCACCAGAGGAGAAGCTGCTGTGAGGGTTCCCAACACTGACTGGGTCCATCGCCCTCCCCGTGGCGTCCTCCCTCGCTGACTCCACACCATCCAGGACGCGCTCTGTAAGAAGCAGACCGGAGGCAGCGGAGGCCTGGGAAGGTCACGTCAGTCTGTCCTCAGTCAGCCTTGGCCTTAGCAGCATGTCCCTGCCACCTGTGGGAGGACGGGACAGACAGAGGAAACCCATGACAGCCGCCAGCCTCCTGCGCGTGAGTGAGTGAGTGAGCGAGTGAGTGAGTGAGTGAGCGAGTGCAAAAGGGGCACCTGGTCAACCTGTGGATTCGTGAAGGAGATTAACGTGGATAGTGTCCAGCCATTGAGTGTGGGGCTCGCTTGTTACGCAGTGGACACCACGGAACGGACCTGGGACGCCAGCGGGTTCTGAGCAGGCAGCTGCAGACACAGGCCCACGGGGCGGGAGAGCTGGGAGGAGCGAGACCTGCGGGGAGGGCGCCTGGCCCTCTGCCCCTGCCCAGGCAGAGCTCGGAGGCCTCCGCTTATCATAGAAACGGACAGGAAGCGGCCTGCCAGCTCTTTCGGTTACAGACACCCCCTCCTCCTGTTTCCTGGTGTGAATGATGGCACTCATCCTCTATGGGGGAAAGACCAGGCTGGCAGTGCCTGCGATCCCTTTCTCCACGCTTCCCGGTGGGGGGTGGAATGAAGCATCCTCACGAAGCTGCAGAGGGCACGGCTGCCCCCTCTTCCTGAAACGGAGTGTCTCATCTCCCCACCACCGCCGCTGCGGGGTTTGATGCGCGCGCGCACGGCACGGCAATACAATAATCAGCGCCGAGCAGATAAAATGATGTATTTGGACGGTGATGAACCCTCGAAGAACGGGATTGGTGGAATTAAATTAAACAAAAATCTGAAGCAGAAACCAGCGCTGCTTTCCCATTATCTGAGCCACAGAAAAATTCGTTTCTGTAAACATTTTTTAAAAAGATTTCGCCCAGTTATTTCTGGATCTTGATTACTCTTGAAAATGAGACAAGCTGGCAATTGAAAACAGCTTTCTTTTAACCATTCGGTGCCGAAGGACATAAAAACGACGCGCACTGAGCAAACTTTCCGAACGCGGTTGACCTTGCAGGAAACCTGGCTCTGTGTGAGACGCCGCTCACCGTGTCACCTGACGTACCGTTCCCCTCTCCTGTGGGTGACATTTAAAAGGACTTCTCAGAATCAAGAAAAATGGCCCATTAATCTTGCTTTCGCATCATCGAGAGAAGGAGCAAGTGACTATTTCTCACTGTCAAGGGGGCACAAAGCCAAAAGCCCACGGCCCCACCCCCATGCCACTGTCCCCACCCATGTGGCTCCATCAGGAAGAGCAGCAGGGGAGGGGAGGCCACACTGAGAGGAGAGGGAGCCTCGGAGTCCGCCTTCTCCTGGAGGACCTGTACGTGCGGCCCAGGAACGAGGCTCCTGACCTGGGCACTGGCCTGCAGCACAGACAGGGCGTCCCAGGGCCAGGGAGGCCAGAGGGGTGGGCGGCTCGTCTTGCCCGTGTTTCCTGCCCGCTGTCCTCTGATTCACCGACTGTGGCTTTGCTGGGAGCGGCGATGGAGTCCCGACTACCTACCCCCACCGTCTGACTCAGCCTGAGCCGCAGCCGGGGTCCACGGCCACCCGTGCTCTCTGCTCGGGCGCACAGTTCCCCCTCTGCCCTCGCAGAGGCCCAGTCTCCTCATGTGGCCTCACATTTGCCGAGAACATTGGCCAGTTTCCCAGCTCCTTCTTGAATGAAGAACCAAGTATCCCTGTGTAGTCCCCGCCTCCGACCTGTGAGCACCCAGGCAGGGGCCTTGGCGTTATCAGAGCAGCAGCACGAAGCCATTCATCTACCCACCCACCCTTCCTTCATTCCTTTCTTCCTTCCACCCACTCATCCACCCACCCATCCACCCTTCCTTCCTTCTTTCCTCCCTCCCTCCCTCCCTCCCTCCCTTCCTTCCTTCCTTCCTTCCACCCACCCATCTATCCATCCATCCACCCACTCATCCATCCACCCACCCTCCCTTCCTTCCTTCCTTCCACCCACCCATCCATCGATCCACCCACCCATCCATCCACCCACTCATTCATCCATCCATCCACCCATCCATCTATCCATCTTTCTATTTTTCCTTCCATCCACCCACCCACCCACCCATCTATCCACCCAACCATCCACTCACTCATCATTCATCCATCCACCCATCCATCCATCCATCCATCCACTCACCCACCCATCCATCTACCCACTCACCTATCCATCCACCCTTCCTTCTTTCCTTCCTTCCTTCCTTCCTTCCTTCCTTCCTTCCACCCACCCACCAATCCATCCATCCATCCCCCATCCATCCACCCACCCATCTATCCATCCATCCAGACACATTATTGAGACGTGCTGTGCACATACAGTGGAGAGAAACACAAGAAGATGCAGCAGTGCAATCAAGATGTACAACGAGCCCCGGGAGTAGAGTAAGTAAGGTGTGGATTAGCAACGGCCCGGAGGTGACACAGGCTGTCCTCAGGTGGACATGTTGGATTTCGGCCTGAAGCATGTGAGGAAAAGGAGGTGGGGGCGGGTAGCCGCCTCAGGCGCCATCAGGTGAGGAAAAGAGTTCAGTGCCTTGAGACAATGAGCAAGCGGCATCCGCCAGTGACTCACAGTATGAGACATACTAGCAACACACGGACACCAGCCAACCGCCTTTCCCCAAAGGATTCCGCCTCGGTGGGAATCCCGCAGATGTAACGTAAACTGCTGAAGGGGATTACTGCCGCCAGCCAGTCAAAGGCCTGCAAAGCAATAACCTCCCTGAGGGCACCCTACACCGCCAGGGAGCAGCGCCCATGGGGATTTTAGGGGGTCCGTCCCTTTGGCCTTCAACCTGAAGATAAAGATTTACATATATGCAGAGGTGGTCATACAGTATTGTGCGTGTCAGCACAACTGGGGAGCCCTAAATGTTCCATACGGGGGAATGGGATACTCACCATATAGGTTCTTGCATGGCTGTTGAGAATCATGTTTGTAAGAAATGTGTAGTGAAAGGGAAAAGTAGTGATGGTGTAAGTAAAATTTACATGAGAAAAACGTGGCTCTGAGTGTCACAGCCACAGAAAGGACGCCGTAGGCACCGTGCTTTCAGATCATGCAACAATGTGTGAACTTAGGGTGTCTCATGTAATGAGGAGTTTCACTGTCATCCGTAACGAGACATGTGGACATAGGTGGCTGTAGAGTTAGTCCAAGACCCTTTTAAGGACTCAGCACTCTCATCTTTCCTTCCTGCCATTTGACTGTCCTGGTCCCTCCTGCTGCTCACTAGGTGACTGCCAGGGTCATGGACGTACAGCTATGTCAAGATGTTAAAAACAACAAAAACCCAACACCCAGCCATATCCATTCGTCTGTCTGTCCGTCCATCCATCCATCCATCCATCCATCCATCCATCCATGTATCTGTCTTCATAAATAAGTCACTGATAGACTGGCCCTTAACCTTCCATTGACCATGGTTCACTCTGTCCACGCCAAAACTAAGCACGGGTGATGGTAGTAAACAAGACAAAGCTATCACTCACTTTCTGAAGGTGGGGAGGAGTTTTGTTTCCTGGGAATGTAGTCACCTACTATCTGAACAGGGTCAAGAATTTTGTCAACAAACACTGTGAGCAGAGGAATACTGGCCGTTGGGTAAACAACCAACCATCTTCTGTAATATATCTGGAGCAAAGGAAAAATACTCCAAAATCTTAACAGTAATTATCTCTAGGTTATTGTTGAATTAGAGTTTCATTTTCTTCTTTATGTGTCTGGAGCCTTGCAAATATTTTCCATCTTGTGTGTCTACTTTAAAGTCAGCGAACCAGTAAAAGATAATTTGAAACAAATATTTGTATGAAGGAGTTTGAGTAAGTGAGAGATGTGTGTGCTCTGTCTGGAGTCACTAAAAATGGAAGTTTCAGCATCCGGATGTAGATGAGCTATGTCCGTTACCTACCTTAACTAATTCGGACAAGACTTCTTCTCTTTAATGATTTCCATAGAATGGCAGGATAACAGGAAGCTACAGATGGCACGACCAGTTGCTAAAGTGAGATAAACAAGGAACAAAAGAAAAAAAAATAGTCACCCAACCACAGTAAAATAAGAAACATAAATACAGAAAGCCAGGTTTCAGAGAAAACTTAAAAAGAAAGGCAAGAATATATAAATAAAACTTTGTGAGAGACAGTGTGCAAAAAGCACTGGAGGGCTATGGCTTTAAAATTGAAATATATAATCAGGAATAATAGTAGGTAACTTCAAATAAAAACATGTGAATAAAAGTAGGCTATGGTACAGAAAGTAGGAGATGGTACAGAAAAGCATAAGAACTATCGTATAATTGATATTCCACTTCCATCCATGATAGATCAGGTGATAGAGACTCCTCTTTACTCCATGAAGTAGAAAACTGGATAAAACATATAAAACAAAATTTTGGAGTCTTTCGTTAACTGGCAAACCAAGACTGCAGTCCCTGAGAGATAGGAAATAAATGAGGTGGTCTGTCCCGACCCGAAGGTTAAGTCAACGAGGACCCTAGAGGGGGAGTGGGGATGAAAGGGACAAGAGACACAAGGAATAGAGACAAGACAAAGTTCTGATCAAGTCTCCTTTATTCAGGAGGAGTTTGGGGTATTTATAGGGAGAAGGAGGAATGAGGCCTAGCCCTTAAGGAGAAACACCTGGCTTACGGGAAAGAGTTAGGGTTTGGGGTAATAGAAACCTAGCCCGAGGTTAGTGCTAACGTGGCTGGAGCTACTACACAATGGCTGTCAAGCACAACAAGTTTCCCACAGTGGTCGGTGACTGGCTCACCCCTTCCTCCTAGACAGCAGTTCTCAACCTGTGGGTTGCGACCGCTTTGAGGGTGGAACGACCCTTTCACAGGGGTTGCCTAAGACCATCGGAAAACACCTATTTCCCATGGTCTTAGGAACCAACACACCGCTCCTCGGTGTAGCAAAGTGTAGCAATGTAGTTTACTGTTGCCATATGAAGACTTATCCATGCTACACCACGATTCAAGACAAAATTTCATTTATTTGTAGTTAGAAATAAATATTTCACAATATACAATTACATATTGTTTTTGTGATTAATCACTAGGCTTTAATTATGTTCCATTTGTAACAACGAAAATACATCCTGCATATCAGATATTTACATTACAATTCACGACAGTAGCAAAATTCCAGTGATGAAGTAGCAACGGAAATAATTTTATGGTCGGGGGTCACCACCACATGAGGAATTGTATTAAAGGGTCGTGGCATTAGGAAGGTTGAGAACCACTGCTCCTGGAGGTATTACCCAGACTGTGGTGCAAGGAGTGGGTCCCAGTGGTGCGTGGCTGCCTTGCTGAACTGGGGACACAGGTCAGAGTTGAGCAAGGGGAGGTGGCGGAATCTGCAGAGCAGTTCACCCGAGAGGAAGACGCTGAGCAGAGAAAGGGCTCCAGGAAGTGTCCCGGGATGCTCATTGCCTATCTGGCGGAAGGTGAAGCTGCACCATTCACCATGTGGGGCTCCGTGAAGCTGTGAGGGCGTGTGGCCGTGCGGCTGTGAAACGAACAGTTTCTGTGGCGCACACAGCTGTAAGATGTTTGAATTCTGAGAGGCCGAAGTGGCCTCCTTTTACTCCAGACCATTCATCAAAGTCAGAAGGAAGAATAACAAAAACAGTTGTGGAGTTCATAACATGTAATGGAGCAAAAGGACTGAAGATAACTAACGGGTGAGGAGTGAAAACGGGAGTGCACTGTTGTAGGGTTTTTATATTAAGTGTAAAGCTGTGTACTATTTGAAAGCTGACCGTGACATTCTCATTATGCGTATTCCCTGTAGCCTCCACTAAAAAACAAAAGCAAAGGTTTTGCTAATAAGCCAGTGGGAGAGAGAAAATGAACCACTAGAATTTCTCAATCAACCCAAAATTATGGTAAAAAAAACAGGAAAAGTAGAAATAAGGTAAGAACAGATGGGGAAGAAAGAGAAATGATAAAATGGTGGATTGAAACCTAACCATATTAGTGAGTATGTTAAATGTAAATTATCTAAATTGCAATGAAAAGGCAGAGATTATTACACGGGAAATTGCAACATAACTCTAGGCTGTGTTCATGGTGTACATATTTTATTTTATTACTAGAGGCCCAGTACATGAAATTTGTGCATGGTGAGGGTCCCTAGACCTGGCCAGCAATCAGGTGATGGGGCCTTCCTTCTCCCAGCTGCTGGCTGTTAGCTGGGGCCTTCCTTCATTCCACACCGCCCCCTGGCCGTCAGCACAAGTCATAGCAAGTGGTCAAACTCCCGGTTGGTCGAACTCCCCAGGGGACAATTTGCGTATTTGCCTTTTATTATATAGGATTTTTAAAATTAAATTTTTACAGTTAGAAGTATTACATAGGTCCCCTTTTGTATATTTTAAATATAAAAATTAGAAAGATGATGATGAGTTATGTCATGGAACTCTTACTGATACAAGAGCTGGAATGGCTATCTAATTGCTACATAAAAGATCACAGGAGGAGGACATATCATAAGAGACAAACTTTCACAAGAATAAATGATAGATTCATCAAGAAGACACAGCAGTTTTAAGTGTGTCTGCACCCAAAATCAAAGTCCAGATACTGGGAGAGAAAATACTCAGTATATAATGGAGAAATAGAGAAGCCAATAGATATAATGAGGTATTTCTCAACTTCCCTCTAAGTCCTCTAAGAACAGGTAGATATAACATCAGTAAGGGCACAGGAGACTTGAACAGTGCTAACAGCCAAGTTGACTTAGTTCTCATTGAATACTCCACCGAACAATAGCAAAAACACACATTCTTGCCAAGTACACATAAAACTTTGCCAAAATATACTATCCATCGGGCCAAAATGAATAAAAACAAATTTAAAGGGATTAAAGTCATACAGGTTATCGGCTCTGAACAAATTAAATTAGAAATAAATAAGAAAAATGTCTAGAAAACCTCAAGTACTTGGAAATTAAAAACCTTTTGTACTCCATAACAGAGCATATCAAAATTTGTGGGATACGGATAAAGCTGACAGAGAGAGGAATTTAGAATTTTAATTGCTTCCATCAGGGAAAAAGAAAGTTTTAAAATGATCAAAACTTCTGCATTAAGAAATGAGAAGAGAAATAATATAAAAACAAAATATGTAAAGGAAATGAAATAATGAAGATGAAAAGAAATAAAAATAAAAAATGAACAAAAACAGTGATATTTTAAAAAACCAATAGCATTGACGAGCTTCTACCTAGATGTATGTTTAAGAACAGGAAAAATGCAGATATTGGGAGTGAAAGACCAGGTAGCTCCTACAGACATTAATAGGGCGTTAGTAGGAACAATAGTATTCCAATAATCATAAAATTATAGATAAAACTGGCAAATCCCTTAAAAATAGGAACATTCCAAAAATCACACAAAATAAATATCCACACATGTATTTGGATTTATCATTAAAACCCACTCACAAAGCAGACTGCAGACACAGGTGACGTTAATAGTGAATTTTATCAGAAGTTTAGGAAAGACATAATACCGATATTACATAAGCTCCCTCAGAAAATAGAAGATGGGACACTTTCCAACTCATTTATGAAAAGAAAGTTCACAAGGAAAGAAAGCGAGGACCAATATTCCTCATGAATATAGATACAAAAATTTAGCTACACATCAGCAATTCAAATCAAGCCATATATATATATATATATATATATATATATATATATATATAAAAGAATAACATATTATCGAGTGGTGATTATTCTCAGAATGCAATTTAATTGGCCATGTTAAAAGAAACCTTTTTTAAAAAAGTGACCTCAATATTATGTGAGAAATGCTAATTTTAGAATGTCAATCAACACCCGAGGCTGGGAAGGGCCCGATGCGGACGACTCCCCGGTCCTCGCTGGCCTCGCTGGATTCATGGAAAGTTCCCAGGCTCCCTCCTTTTCTGAAGCGAGGGTGGGTCCTCGAGTCATTCTGAATGTCATAGCGTCCTGCCACCTGACTTTAAAACTTACCACGAAGCTGCTTAAGAAACTGCAATTTTCGGGATGGATGAACAGATCAAATACAGTGGTACCTCGAGATGCGAGTTTAATTCGTTCCGTCACCTTGAGGCGTGGGAAACTATGAGACGCTCGAGTCGCGGTAAACTGGTGGGTCGTGTGCAGCCGATTACTCGTATCTCAACTGTTGCTCGTATTTCAAAGCAAAAATCGCTCGCTCGACGGCTCGTATCTCAAAAATCTCGTATGTTAGGGTATTCGTATCTCCAGGTTCCACTGTACATGAAATATAAGGTCAAGCCAATTCGGTGTTGAGAACCAAGACCCTCCTTGGGAGCCTGGTCCACACGGAGGAGGCCCTCTGAGACCCACCACGAGCGAGGAGAGCGCTGTGGACGGTCCACATGTGGGCTCTGTAAGTTCACCTGGGACTGGAACCGCCTCCGGAGCACCTGTCCACGGCGGGTGGTGATGGATGCCTCCGGGAAAGCCTGTACTTGGCCTGGAACACGATATTCCCTCCCCATCAGCGCAGGGAGTGTGGGTGCCACGGCCCTGATTGCGGGGTGGCTTGGGGGGTGATGGCCTCATGCACACTCTATATGACTGTCCCAACAAAGCGGATTCGGGCGTGCTGAGCAGGAAGGGGGCGGAGACTCACAGGTGAAAGGAAGAGCAGTGCCAGGCACACTTGGTGGAAGAGGTTTACCTTTGGGTCAAAAGAGACTGTGCATCTTATTCATTGATAATTTCCGGGAAGGGCAAGCATGTGCATTTACAAGCGAGCCAAGCATCACGGGAGTTACTTTGACAGAATGAAACGGTTTCATTCGTTCGTTCGTTCGTTCATTCACGCATTCATTCATCCTCTTGTCACTCGTTACTGCCGCACAGTGATGGGATGGGCAACGTGCCCGGGTCCTGGGGAAAGGGCAGGTCTTCCCATTTGGGTGACGATGTTCTGTGGCCGCTGGTGCCAGTTCTGAGGGTGAGAAAGACGGTGACCAGCTTGATCGGAGGTGCCAGGCCTCCCTCCCCCCCGGAAGCGACGTGAGGTGGGCCGTGGAGAGAGGGAGGCTTGATGTGGGTGAGAGAGCACATCCAGGACCATGAAGCCCCTGATAGAAGCAAGGGCTGCGGACGAAGAAACCGCCCTCTTGTATGTCCCAGTGGCTGCCCAGGTAACCCTGTTTCTCCGGCAGCGCTGTCCCCTCCTCCCTGATTTCTCACCCACGAGGCAGGACCCCCTCCTTTCAAGGGATGTGTCCTCTGCTGGCCTTCTCTGCGGTCCCGCCTTCACTCACAAAGCTGGTGCAGAGAAGGTCTTGTCCCCCAGAAGCATCCAGAAGAGGATGGAGGAGGAAACCCAGTGTTGCTCAAGCCACGCCTTCTCCGGGACTTCCACTCAGGCCTGCACCCGCCTGGGCATCTAGTGGGGCATGTCCTGCTGCTCCCCGGGAGGTGCGGGCTCGTCCCCTGAGCAGCCGGGCCCACACCGGGTCGGGGCCAGGATGACTTGGTTCGGGAGCCGCCTCCTGCCTCAGCGAGCTCAGGGCGGCAGGCCCAGCTCCCAGGCTGCCCTGGTGCTGGCCCCCATGGCTCCCCGGGGTGGGCAGGGGCTCCGGCGACCTGCGCCAGGCTCCGCCTCCCACCCCGCGCCCCTCCAGCCGCCGCCGAGCCCAGGGAAGCCGGGCGCTGGGCATCTTTTATTCATGGGATCTTCGCGAGGCAGGCTCCCAGGGGGCAGCGCGGCAGCATGAGTGATGGTGTTTAAAAGCGCCGTGCCACTTGATAGCAGAAGTGGAATTATTCTTGTAGAGCAACTCATCAATCTGTAAATATGGCTTTTTAATGCGTTTTCCTGTGGAAGGTCAAGTTTGAACGGAACAGCAGGAGTGCCGTCCTTGGGGGCTCCTTGTAGGTTTACTGATGGTTCTTCTGAAGGACTCGGAGCGGGACTTGTTGTTGGACGGCATCCAGGAGAGGGTCCTTCTGCCGCGACAGGGCCACCGCCCGGGGCTGCCTGAGTGGAGAAGTCATTGTGCAGAAGCCCCCCTGAAAGGAAGGACAGGAGACCCCGGGGCCGGGCCCTCCGTCGGAACAGGGCACGGGCGCCAGCCGAATCTTCCCAGGAGACCTGAGCCCCGCCATCCGGGGTCACGCCAAGTACAGCAGGGGGGCCTGGACCGGCCTCTCGTGCTCCTCACATGTCGGTCAAAAGGAACCGTGGACTTCATGGAAAATGTGAACCGTGAAGGCTTGAGGATGAGAAGACGGCACAGGAGAACTGACTTGGTAGCCAGGGCCTGGCAAAGAGGCCCTCTGGGCACCAAAAGCGTGGCCTGCAAGCGGGGAAGCCGTATACTGGACGCATGGACTCGAAGGGTTCCACGCTATGAAGAACCTGTTGGCAGGAGGGAAGGCGCGGTACACGCCGAGAGAACATGTGTGCAAACCACCTGTTCCACGAAGAACTGTTACCTCCCTGCATACACACAACGCTGGCAACGCAACATTAAAAACACACACGATGCCATTGGAAAGAAGTCGGAGAGATGAAGAGACATTTCACCAAATGGAACGTACTAGAGGCAAAGAGCACGTGAACACAGTCTTTTATAAAATTTTTTAAAAATATATATTTTATTGATTTTTTACAGAGAAGAAGGGAGAGGGATAAAGAGTTAGAAACAACGAGGAGAAACATCGATCAGCTGCCTCTTGCATGACCCCCGCTGTGGATGTGCCTGCAACCAAGGTACGTGCTCTTGACCGGAATCGAACCTGGGACCTTTCAGTCCGCAGGCTGACGCTCTATCCACTGAGCCACACCGGCTTCGGCCACAGTTAGTTTCTTTAAAAACTAAGCTCTCCGAGGCCCACCATCGCCGCTCCGGAGACACCGCCCGCCCTGGCGGCGTGGCTTCCTGATGATGGCCGCTCACCGGGTCTCCTTCAGAGCACATGGGGCCTGACCCCCTTCCAGAACCGGGGCCTTGCCACCTCCATCAACCCCGGGAGATGTGTGGCCGTTGTCACCACGAATGTTGACTCTCTCCGCCCTCTTTGCTTTCCTTCATCACTTTCTGGAACTCTCGCTGGACATCTGCCTCTTCACTTCAACACCCATGCTTCTCGGCCTCACCTCACCCCACCTGACGCCGTCCCCCCGGTGGTGTTTTCTGGGTAATTCCTCCATCTCTCCCCGTCCACGCAGTGTTTTCTGGGTAATTCCTCCATCTCTCCCCGTCCACGAAGTGTTTTCTGGGTAATTCCTCCATCTCTCCCCGTCCACGAAGTGTTTTCTGGGTAATTCCTCCATCGCTCCCCATCCACGAAGTGTTTTCTGGGTAATTCCTCCATCGCTCCCCGTCCACGAAGTGTTTTCTGGGTAATTCCTCCATCTCTCCTCAGCGGGTCTCCTCTGCCTTCCAATGCCCGTGTTGTGTTTGAAGCCTCAAACACCATCTTTCCTAGCTAAAAGGTTTATTAAGTCAGTTTTCAAAACTCACCTGTTGTTTTTCATAATCTCTCTTCAGCTGCAACGGGAGTACTTTATTTTAAAATATTTTAAAAGAGCGCACTAAAATATTTAAATTTTATGTGACTGCATCAAGCACACATATTCTATATTCCATGTGCTGTGACTCTTAACACTTTCGGGGTTTGGTTTTGCGGTTATAATGTTTTCCACAAAGCTCCATCAGGATGGCTCCTGTCCGCCTGGCTTTTGGACCCGTCCCGTTGGTCTTCCTCTGAGGCATGTGTCGCCAATGTCCTCCTTCAGCGGCTTCCTATTCTTACTGCTGGGGGCCGGGGGCCACCCTGCCTGCAGGACAGCTCACCCCCTTTCCACGTCCCACAGGGAATGTGAACGCTGACCCCTGCACCCCAGGAGGTCAGCCGGCGGTGCTCATTCTCAGAGGCCTCTCCTCCCACCACCCGGGACCCGGTGTCCAGGGCCCCACAGGGACGTGGTAAGCAGATAGGCCCTTGGCACTTCCATGACCGAGGAACAGAGGAAGCGGTGAACACGGGACACCTCTAGTCCACTCACTTCAAGGACACCCCACCTCTGCGCCCTGCAAACAGCCCCGTGTGTCCCTCCCGGTGCTCCCGGGGGAGCCTGCTGAGTGGCTGCGACTTCTCTCTGGCTTCCTTTTGGGGAAACGGCACCCACAGAGGTGGCAGGGCTTCTCCAAGGTCACAGGTCCCCCCAGGACAGAGCAGGGTCCAGACTGAGGTCTTAAGGTGCCGCCGGCTGTGTGACAGCCATTGGTTGGCTCAATCCTCTCTGACGAATGGGCACTTGAGGTCCAGGGACATCAGGGGCCTGGTCAGGTGGGCACCTGGAGGGACAGCATCCCTATGAACTCCCCCAATAGGGCTTGGAGGTGGGGCCATGGCAGGGTTTATCTCTCTCCCACCCTCCAACCTCCCTTGGGCCCTAAGAAATGGCTGCACGGAGGGAGGTCTGCCACTTAGCTGGGTCACGGCCACCTGCCTGGCCTTGGGCAGGTCACTGCCCCAGGGCAGGCTTTTCAGCAGCGGGATGGCCTGGCTGTCCCTCTACCAGCAGCGTCCTCAGGAAAAACCTCTCTCTGGGGACCCTGGTTCCATGTATGCATGCCTCTTTTGCCACCGAGCTCCTTAAATAGTCACAACTTCTGCCCCGTCTAATTCTGAACATGGAAAAAGGGCACAAGTCGGGTGCCCCCGAGATTGGTCCCGGAGCCAGGATATCTCCCCATGTTTATTCATGAGCGGAGTGTCAGAGGGAAGGTTAAGTGGCAGAGTCACGGAGCGCGCAGAATTATTTAAGCTAACATTCAGGGGAGAAAACACAGGCTATCTTCTAACAAATTCTATTTTTTTTTCCCCCTCTCTCACCCTAAGAGCATGTTATCAAGGAGAAAAATATTAGGACAATCAAGGGTGTGACGTTAGTCATTGTCTTATTTATTTATTTTATTTTTTTCCTGTCAAGAAGTAATTCACAATCAGGAGCAGGGAATGTGGATGGAAGGGAATTGATTGCCCAATTCCCAGCCGGCACCTCGCAGGAGCAGGTGGGGAAAGTCGCAGACTCGTGGGTCAGGCTGTTCTGAGGAGGAGGAAGGAGTGGGAGCCGGGACGGAGGCCAAGGCTGGACACGCCCACCTGGCCGGAGCATCCCTGGCCACGGGGTCTGGCGAGGGACTCGCTTCTGCCCTTTTCCTTGGTGCTGTGAGCTCTGAGGGCACCCGCACTCGCGCGCAGGACTCAGATGTCGATGGTCGCGTTGCCCAGCGAGCCTGCGTGGGACATCCATCGGGCGGTTCACGTGCTCCACCAGGGGAGGCCTTTGGTGACCGTCTCGGTTGTGGTCAGCTGGGCACAGGCAGGCAGATGCGAACCGCCAGGATCCCCGCTTCCTGGCTGGCGTCTCCCCCAGATCTGCCACTCACCAAGGTGCCAGGGTTAAGTCAGGAGGTCAGACCTTGCCCTTGGCAGCTGGTGCTGATGTGAACCTGGGAGGATGCAGGGAGGCACAGCCAGTGCTGAGCTGCGGAGAGAAACGGGCTCCTTCAGTGCCCCCTGCCAGTGGCCCGCTCTGGGGCCAGCTTCGCGGGGGGCTCCCCTTGATCCTGGTCTCCCGTTGCCTCATCCCAGCGCAGCGGCTTTGGATCGGCATCCATCACCCGCCCTCTTCCCCCGCCCAGCCCAAGCCTCCGCTCCTGAATTATTTCCAATTAGCGGATCTGTCGCAACACGTGTCCAGCCGTGGCCTCTCTCACATGTCAGCATGTGGCACGGCCATCTGTAATTAGGCTGAGTGACGGCCAACTGTGACTCCCCACAGGGTCACGCATGATGGTAATTCCCGCCAAAGGGCCTCGGCCACGGCCTCATCCGGGAGCCCAGCCACTGCCTGCGGGGTCTGGTTTGACAGCGACCTTACTCTGCTCCACCATGCAGGGCGCTCTGTGTCCGTCTCAGACAGAC